>JAOQGN010329340.1:0-14278 GCA_027564295.1 Himantozoum antarcticum
AGTCTGGTAGGGTGTTTGTGAAGGGCATCCGGTGCTTTATGCAATGTAGGGTGCAATTCACCGATTTGAGGTTGAAAAGCTGAAGATCGCCGAAGTGTGCTTGTACCCAGTGACCAGGCGGTAATAAGTTACTTCCACCACGTAGAAACGTCCTTAATGGATTGTATGAAGCGGTATATAAGCGAACTAATTATTGCTATTATTATTATTATTAATGATAAACAATGTAAATACTAAAAAGATAATAATTTTATATGTCATCATTTAATAGAGTTATCTTCCCTCTATAGAAGGAAGATAACTCTGTGTAGAATATTTTAATGTTATTGTAGCGATTTATAGCCTGCGGTCTACAAGCCAAGTGACCCATTTTTCAAGCCATCCATAACCAAAGGAGAATAACTTTGTACTCTGAAGCGGATGCCACTTGCACTATAATCAGGCCTGTTTCGAGGCAGACAGATTCATACTTGTTGCATTTACTAATTTCGTAGACTGTGTTCAGGAGGCGCCTTATCGCCATCTTATTATTATCAGATATAAGGCATACGTATTTAATATTTATCAAAGATAGAGTCATCTTTAGGGGCCAATTCCTGGGGTAAGCAGTTTGTTTTTGAACAGTTTTTTAAGTAACTGAAAATTCTAATCTTCTACTGTAATGGATTTTGATTGTAGAACATTTTTAGCCGTCAAAAAAGTCCTTGGTCATCTAACATGGTGATTGTTGATTTTCTTGGAAATTCTGATATTGAGTCTGGTGTTACCTAGCGGGAGTTATCATAAAACTCCATGTGGCTCGCTCTGCTCGCAGGTTAATTATTTTGTATATAGGATGTGTATATGTATCGTATATGTATATAATGTTATGTATATATATATACATTATTATGTAGCTGGAATAGCTGGTATATATATAGCTAGAATAGCTAGTATATAGCTGGAAGACAGTAAATTATTAGTTCCCATGGACAAGTTCCAAGGGATTGAAAATATTTTGTTGTGATCTCACAATTTCTAATAATTTGGTCATGTTGGTTTCCACTTTCCAGATCTTTGGGCCTTTAACCAATCTTGAAATTTTCAATGTCATTGGACTGTATAAATGTCCCAAAACTTTACAAATAATTTATATTTTAGTAAAAATGTATTTAACCCATTTGATTATTGGCAACTCTTAAACGTATATCTACTCGTAATATTTCCCCACTGTTGCGGGTTACAAATCACATTTCTACTGAATATGATTGTGATTAGTTGCAATTACAGTTTCCATGGAATGTTACTACTATTGTAAGATAAATAACATGAACCCTACTTAAATGTTTTACCAGAGCATTGGCGAAGTATTACAGACAAAATTTGATAACCAGGTCAAATCCAGAGGGCAAGTCGGTGCTCAATAAAGTGATGTCACACTACAAGGCATTGGGCTGGACAGGTGCAACAGGTAATCATTTCTCTCCACTTCATTCTATTCCGAACTTGATATCGTAAAGCTCTACCATTTGACTGACTAATCTCAAGATAGGCCTACCGGTATACAGAACTACAAAACTGACAGATGTATGTATATGTCCAGCTTCAGCTTGGCGAGCCCTTTAATATCCTCTGCAACTGAACAGACATTCCCAGAACATTTTGCAGTAAAACAGCTAATATATGTATTTCACCGTACTTTACAGGTGCTGCTGTCGAAAGGAGGGTGAAAGATTTGCAGTATATGCAGCGCACAAAGCACAAACACTGGGCAAAACTAGGAGTGAAAGCTAACAAGACCGCACAAACGCATTTCAGACATCAAATCATGTTCTAGATAATGATTAGTTGCACAATTTTTATTCCAATGATTTTTCACATAGTGCCACATTAACATTAATACAGAGCCAAATAGATTTTAATACGATACTATAATGTTACTTAATTATGTCATGCACATCATTGGACCGAACAGTTGCATACTCTCTATTAGTGCATACTGTCTATTAGAATAAATAAATTTATCAGTGAAATATGGCCTTCATTTCCTCATCCTCTGCAGATTGAGTAGTAGAGGAAGGTGGCACATAGCCACTATATGTCCATTTAGGAAATACTCTCTTATATAGCACCAGTAGTGGGGTGTCTTGTGATCTCAACTGGTTGTCAAATACACACTTCATATGCCCATGAGTACCTGTAAATTTTCAAATTATTCTGTATATATGCGTGCACATTATAATGCCGTTTTCCATTGCTCGCACAACAAATACAAGGTTTCCTTCATTGTCAATAAAATAGCAATATATGTGAGGTTACCAGAGATCTGACCAGAGATTACCTCAAAAGTCTTGAAAAAAAAGGTTGCAGCTGCCTCCTGGAGAGCTGCCAACCAAAACCTACTGCACATTGCATAATACTATATTTATTAGTCGGATTGGCAGGGAGAAATAACCTATGAGATGAACCTTTCAGAACCCTGGCATTTCCTGGTAATATGTGCTATAAACTGCAAGACCAGAGTGATACGCTGTGCTATTCTGCCACTTGCATCTATCCCTGACTGATCATTTTAAGCCAACAATTATTGATCATTATGTCTCAATGCTCATGTAAGCATAGTAAAGGAGCAGTGACATTAAATACAGTTTTGTTAGAAAAACATGATGCCAACATACCTAATGCGTCTTTAATATGACCTCTTCTGCCCCACTTGGTCTTCAATTCGACTGGCTTAAACCATTCGATATCCTCTATAACATGGAAAGTTATGTGAATATCAACATAATCTAAGATATCAATGGCGAAACGGGTCTGCCTGGCTGCGTATTGGAGAAATATTGTCAACCAGTTGCAAAGATTTTATTTCAGTCTTTATACACATATTATAAATGCTGATGTCATACTTATGTAATTCCCCATTTTAGTTGTGAGTTGTACTGATGTAATCAATTACAGATACAAAGAATATCAATCATTTTTTTTGCAGCCTTTTGGCAGGCACATTCTTCACTACTTTTCTGAAAATGAAGAGGAAGCACCTAACTCGTGTGCTTCTATTCAAGGCTATCAAATAGATACTCGCGTCGCAGATCGAGAGTTGGATCTCGTATATTATACTGTATGTTACCGTTAAAGTAGAGCACGTTGTTTTTATGTTGCCCTTCCTCTGCATTATGATCAAGGACGGAACAACTCCCATAATAAATTTGTTTTCAACATCGGGAATTAATATGAAGAAATGATACGGTGTCTGCTGAAAGTACATCGTAAGTTAGGTAAAGCTAAGCCCATATGAAATGTGCTGCTCATCTCACCTCTGTTATAAAACATGTATCTGATCACTGCTGACTTCTTGTTTATCTTGAATGGATGACCACTTAGAACTATTCTTTTAACAACCACCCGATCTGGATCTACTGCGAGCAATGAGCCGCTGGCAACCAGGTCATGACCTCCTTCTAATTCTTTATATACCAACACTGAAGCCGGAGGGTAGGTGATTGGTGCATATGTACTTAAGGTGCAGACTCCATGTTGAGGTAGAAAACGCTCGTACTACAATGGAGAATTAACAGGCCTTAGAGATATGGGCTATATTATAGTGTATATATTTATATGGGCTATATTATGGCCCATATAAATATGGGCTGTATTGGGTATTATACATGTATTAAATAATTTTATATGGATACCACTAAGAATCACAGCAACTTCATCTTAAAGGCATAAATTATACCTGACAAAATATTAGGCCTATACATTGTACATATATTATATTATATTATGGTAGAAAGTTTAATAAAGTGACTCTAGATACGATGAGCAAACTAGGCATGCTAATGCTCAAGCTCACAACAAGTAATTGAGATGGAAATGCATCCATCAGAGGAACGGATGCATCCAACACACTATACCCATATCGCATTTGTATTCAATGCATTCATGCATTTAACACCACACTATAGCCTATAACACACTATATGTTGCACTCGTGCACATGATAGCTTACCAAGCTCCAACTGGGAATTTATTTCCTTGAATACTTGAGGGCAATCATACCTAAATAATTTGGAATCTGAATTAATAGGATTGGCTTCTAAATTAGAGAATCTGAATTGCTATCGAACCAGTCCAAAAAATATAGGTAAACAGGACATCTGTAACTCCAAGCACCATAACTAAAAAAGCGCCTTATTGCCCAGAAGCTAAAAAGACTTGTTATAAAATATATATACTTTGTGTTTGTCTAAGTTGCTGTGATCGGAGAATATAGGGTTACACACAAATCTTCTGAAACCACATTGGATAATAAGCCTTTCTTTGGATTTGACAGGCTCTGTGTACAGATGATGCCGTCGGACAGTGAAGTGTAGTACAGACATCCTTTGCTCATTAGGTAGAAGTCCCACTAATGCCAATGGGTTGCCCTTTGTTTCACTGTGAACATCTACAAATTCAAATCAACATAATTATTAAACGTCTTATTCAGTGACTAAAATGTCAAAATACTGACAAAATCAAGTGTGATAATGTAATGGTTTGTCCTCACTGTCCGAGTGAGGATGACCTATTACGGCGGAGCCCAGGCAATGTTAGTGAGCCTCGAGGACCAGGCTGGCCAGCACTGTCTGGGGTGTAATGCCATCTCTCTGGTCAACCAGGGTCGAACCAGAGATAAAGGTCCGCTCATGGGCAGAAGGGGGAGGGCCGGCACACGCATTACAGCACAAGACAGCTATAGATAATTAAACAGAAATAGATTTATTATGTCACAATAGATTAAAGGAGGAAACTAGTGTCCCATACAATGTAGTAAGTAAAAGTGATGCCTACTGCGTGCACAAAGACCTTTATATAATAAACGTGGCAGGCGTGCCTTAGGACGGCCTGTCCGTCCTAAGGATAAAAGGTTAAAAAGATACATAACATAAAGTTAACATGAATAGAACGGAACAGCCGGCTGATGGCCGGATATGATTTACGCTATAGTCCTGAAAAGAGGGCCCACCAGCCGGCGCATAGCATGCAACAACCGTACTACAATATGCAATAGCAATAATGAGCAATAAGAGAAACTGCACGACGCTAATCATAAGTAAGTCTTCCCCAGGTCATAACCCTGACCTGGGGAGGGGTGGGGGTGCAGATTCACTACAATAATATACATGGAAAATTAGAAGTAATAATGTCACCAATGTCATTACCTCCAATGGTATGGGAAAATGCATAGTTTCCATTTAGCAATTATAAGAGCATCATTCTACAACTGTAATAGTGGGATAGGATAACAAGCTGCAATATCATACAATGTTATTTACATACGTTGAATACAACTAGGAGCTA
This sequence comes from Himantozoum antarcticum, assembly GCA_027564295.1. Classification (NCBI taxonomy): domain Eukaryota; kingdom Metazoa; phylum Bryozoa; class Gymnolaemata; order Cheilostomatida; family Bugulidae; genus Himantozoum; species Himantozoum antarcticum. The sequence goes on from JAOQGN010329340.1 coordinate 5,326, forward strand.
GACAACATGGTCACAATAAGAACACATCAACTCACCAAACACTTCTTTGGGAACATTTGTTACTTCTACTGTGATGTACCAGCCAGGCTAAAAATGAAGTAAATCATCATCGCTTATTATCAACAAACATGGAAGTTTAGGTCGGCACCCTGTCTTTCAGCCACAGTGGCAGAGAAACCGAGTGCCCACTGTCGAGACAGCGTCCATGCCACTAAGGAGTATTAGTGATAATTGGTTATCCTCGATTAGCTATGCTATGGATTACCACATTATTATTATTATTGAGTGTGACGATCAGATTCAGAATCACTTTGACAACAGATATTTACAGCAATGGACTTGCTTGTGTAACCAGTGCAATAATGGTAAGGGCTCTTGGAAGGTGTGAGGTTGATAAGTTATTTTACAATGATGATACAACAATTTGTGTAAGTTGTGATAGTACATGAATGTGTGAAACCTGCACCGCAATGATCTACTGGCCTACCCTAATGATCTATTCACCTACCACAATGATCTATTCACCTATCACAGTGATCTATTCACCTACCACAATGATCCATTCACCTACCACAATAATCTATTCATCTACCACAATGATCTATTCACCTACCACAATGATCTACTCACCTACCACAGTGATCTACTCACCTACCACAATTATCTATTCACCTACCACAATTATCTATTCACCTACCACAATGATCTATTCACCTACCACAATGATCTCTTCACCTACCACAGTGATCAATTCACCTACCACAATGATCTATTCACCTACCACAATGCCATCAGATAGCTGTTCCCTAAGAATGTGCTTCCTAAATCGCGTGAAGTTCTCAAATTGGAATATTCTGGAATAGTCCATAGGTAAATTTTCTTTGGGATCCCAAGGTGAAGTTCTAAAGCTTTTCAAACCACGATACCTTAAATGTAAATAAGACACACAATTTTAGTAACACATCATAATGTTTATTATATAGGACAAGAGATTATACAGTGTCAAATCTAAGTTGGAATTTGACAGTGACATTAACGACACATATTTTGTATTTTTAAATTTATCAACCTGGCAAATCTAAGTCGTGCTGGCATATCTTCAGGAGTGTCTACTTCATCAGGAAACTGTTCATTCTCTCTCTCCAGTCTGTACTTCTCAAGAGCTATGTTCTCTTGATCCATATCCATTTGCTGGTCATATTCGGCATTATCTTGCCATGTGACCGAAGGTGCAACAGAGCCTACATGCAGTTAAACAAACAACATGAAATATATGTATAATCATAATAACATAACCAGATCTAAGACCCAGCTACGGATCATAAGATATTTTACCATAACGTTTGGACTTACCTACAATCAACATTGGGAAATAATATAAGACTATATAATGATAATCCATACTAAATAAGACTTAATTTCCATTAAATTATTGACTTAAATTCCAACAACGCAAAATTGATTGTACATGCATACTGTTATATAAAGGGTGATTTCGGCAAGCGTGAAACGGTGGCTTATGACTTAAGTGTCCCAAAACCAGTTCAGCAACAATGATTTCTTGAATGTAAAATAATAATATTTTGTTCAGAAATAATATTTTGGTGACGCGACGGGGAATACACATCAGCAGAAATTCAAAATTTGATATGGCCTGCATTTCTCTGCATAGTCTATATTTAAATTGCATCCCATTGTTCTGAGAGTTCATTGTGAGTGTAATCTTGACATAGCTATCAATATTAGGGCTAAAAGTAAGAATTTGGCTGAAACGATAGATTTTGAATTTAATTTTCTCATCGTTATTAAATATTTAAAATATTCGGCAAGGTAATTTAATTTATATCTATTATTAAAATTTGATTGGGTGAAAATAGTAGATTTTATCGTTTCAGCTTGCCGAAATTAGCCTAATTCATACGGCAATTTTATTAGTTTATCATTATTAGTACATTCCCATTAAATATATCAGCGCTAGTGTTAAATTCTCCATTATACATTACATTATGGTGAATAGCATATACAATCCAGTTCAGCATGTGTTACCTGTTTCAACATGCTCCAACTCTTCTTCACTTTCAAATTCATCATCTTTACCATCATCCATCTCTTCCGAGCCATCCTGCTATGCCAAATAGTACAAATATATCAACAAATTTCTCCTAGAATTGCCATTTATTTATAGATCAGATTGTCACTTGCCAGCATGTACATTGTAGCGCACAATCCTTACTAGTAGAATAACATGCATCACATGCAAGTTATCTTCTCGTCCCCGTCCCCCTTGGCATTGTAAAGACAATTCCCATTACAGTGACTTATTCCAGTACGATAATGGAGACTGGCTCACAAATCATGTCTAATAACACTCATAGGAAGGCCTATAATCGTCTGCAGAATTCTCTATGGTATGCAAGATATTTGCAGCTTGGTACTTGAACATTAGTACACATGTATATTATTTTCACAATGTAATATTGCTGTAAGTCACTCTCCTTCCATCTGACTTTGACATATCACTGTACATAAGTTGAATATAATTATCGTTCGGCATCCATTGCATGCATAGTCATGGCTGCTACTAGTGAGTTGTACTAGTAAAGTTTGTAGACTCACCACTTGTTTGACTCATTGCGGCACATTGTAAGTATTGCGTTATGTATCATTTGTCCATGTTATTGTATTCTTTTTCTAGCATTCATTGTAGTACGGAATCTATCATTTGATTGTACCAAATTATTACGTTTTTATTCCGAGGTCATGTCATTGTTGACTGATTTTAACTTAAATGGCGTCTTTCTAAAAAGTGACTTCCGGCCGTATCATTGATATATACTAATTGTTTACTATATGAATTGTTACATAGCAACAATTCGACCGAGCGTAAATTTACTATATAAGTAGAGCTGTTTTTTATATTAGTCAGAAGATCTTTGGACACGACTCTGGATACTTAAATTAATTTGTATACTCCAAAAGAGCCCCTAGAGGGAACTCGGTAGTAACACTGGAATAAATGTATTAGAGTAGTGAATTGTTGCAATTATACTTGTTGGGCAATTGTTCCAATCATATTGTTTAGCAATCATTTGTTGGCATAACTACATGTTATTATTTTTGATGTCAATTTGTGAAATAGTGAATCAATTATACCAAACTGATTGTATTATTATTTACTACTCACGACCCGTCAGGGGATCGAGTGGTATTATAAATAATCACAAATTTTTGGGAAATATTATCTTCTTTTGGATCAAAACCGAGCCTTTGGGAATTCAGGTAATTCTTGAGTAAGAGAATAGTCTTCGCCTGTACTATGCTAAGAGAAGACAATCTCAGTAATTCATAAATAATAAGAGAAGATGACCTTGATAATATGCAAATAATAAATGAAAGAGAAGATAACTTGCGACTCGGTTTAAATTAAGCAATTGTAGCAAATAGAAAATTCTCAAATAAAAAATAACTCCTATATATATTTGTTTGCAGTTATTCAGATTATCTCCCAGAGAAGAGGTAACCTGTGCAAATCATTCAGTACAGCAATACCATTATCTCAGATAGTAGATCATTTGTAAATCCACTCAGCATTCAGGAGATAAATGGTCTTGAGGAAAGACAGGTTGCTTGTTTTCGAATAATTATTTGCTAATAATTATCTTGCTCTGATAGTTGACTTGTGATAGTCAAGTGTGATACACAATTCATTTGTTGTATAGAGATTCGATAATATTAATATACAAGGCTTGATAACTCCCCAAGTATATTATTATTACAATATTAATTAATATATCTATTTCACACTTCCTGTGAAAATATGAATCTATGTTATTCAATTATCTGCTTCATGGCACTATTTTACTATTATTATTTTAGAAGGTGTCTATGTCGGATGTTACGAGAGTTCCCTCCGCGGGTGGAGAAAGTTTAGTAGCAACAACAAAAATGAAATTGTAGCAAACTGCGTTGGACACTGCAAGAATGTGGGTGAAAGTGACAGCAATTATATGGGTTAGTACATTTCAGTTGAGTAACATCACCATCATGTTATATTTTCAAGCTATCAAATCTATGCAATAATTGTGTAAACATGGGTGGACACCAGAATGTTTACCTAACTTCATAGACATAGTTTCAATCTCAAGTCTAATTATACCAAAGATATTTTTTCAACTGCGGTAACTACCGTAACTGCTTAGCCTGCTGTTCAGCAGAGTAGATGAAAGCAATCCTATTGTTGTACACAGCTGTACTGGCCCTGGGCAAATAATGTCTTGCCTAATGAATTAGAGGGTCGTCTACAAAAAATATGTAAATATTTGACACTCTTATGCCTATTTCCAACTGTTTCTTGCTCAATATTCAATATAAATTTATTATGTTCAAAATGCAGATTATAGTGCAAAATTGTACCCTTTTTTCGTTTTGTATAATTTTTGATTCTCAATTTGAAGCTCTTTGTTCATTTCAAAATTGAATGAGCAAAGACAGAGCAAACAGAGCAAACTCTTTGTTCTGTTTCGAAATTGAATCTGTTTGTCCCAATATTCATGACCTTATATTCATTTCAGATAGTCTTTTCCCTAATAATTGGTGACTGCATATAGTACTGAGGTTGACCTAGGACTGAAGTAGAGTGATAACGATTGTGTGCTAGTGTGTAATTAAGATTTACTAGTGTACATTAGCAGTTTAGTTTGCACATTCAAGTTAAACAATCACAGCCTACATTATTAAAGCCATTACATTCTTTACATATATCCGTCATCCAATCATAGTTAGTTTTACTTTGCATATTAGGTTTCGTTTTGAATTGCAAAGTAAGCCACCCCTAATCAATAATGAATTCCGTCCATTTAGAACCAGAAATTGTATACATATGTTATTCTGGAACAAATGAATATTATATATTATGGGAAAATCTCAAATTGAACACAGAGAAAACTGTGCTTTTCCGAGGTAGGTGTATGGTCGACAGTTTTGGAGATAGCCTGTGATCTAGAATGAAAATTGAAATGTAAGCAGAGAAGTTGTCTCCACAAACCGGAAACCCCAATTTTTTTTGGATAGTTTATTGTATATAGGGTGAAGAAGAAATAAAATTATATCATAAAGTACTAAAACAAAAGGGCTTATTAGATAGTTCGAAACTAGAGTTGAGACAGCCCTGGTCCAGAAGTTCATGAATGCCCGACTGCCGAGCAACCACACCAACGAGCCGGCGTCCCCAATCAATGGAAACCATCGTCCCACAGACAATTCGCCAGCTGAAAAAATGTCACAATGTAGAGTTTAAGGTAAGCTGAAAATCGCCACGACTGCACCTAAACGGATTTCTCCGTTTTCTAGGTTCAAAACTACATTTATTACCCACGAAAGGGTAGATGATAATGTTTGTGTGGAACCATTCCCTTAAATATTTGGAATCCAGGGGCAATTTCTGATAGCAAATTAAGTTTTCAAGAGAACATCTCAAGTAACTATGAAAACTCCATAATTTGTCCACCTTAAAAAATCAAATCTATTAAAAAACTATATACCATCTAATTTGGTGCCCACACTTTTACATGCATTCATTAGAAGCCGAGTCATCTTCTGGAACTCACTGTTTTGCAACCTTTCTAACTCAACCTTAAATCGGATGCAGACTATTCAAAATGCTTGCGGTAAAGCTATCACTGATGCGAAAAGATATGATTCCGCGCCTCAACAACTTAAAACCATTCATTGGTTCCCTAAATATTATCTTCAAATACTGCAATATACATGCATTTGCCCAACCCCATAGAACCGTGAGTACTGTTGGCTTTAGATCTTTAGCTGAACAAGCCAGGTGACATCTCGCTAGATCTTCTATCAGTATTTGCATCATCGAACTAAGTTGGGTACAAGTATTTTGTTGCTCTACATTGACGATCTCAAGCTGCCAGTCTCAACAGTGAAATATGCTGATGATATGACAATGTACTCTACAGACCCATCACAGTCACGGAGTGCTTTGGACTTGTTGGGGCGGTGGGTCATTGAAGACAAATGTTGATCAATTGCAGCAATGCCCAATTATTAGGCATTTTAGTCATAATGAATCTAGTTTTAGTGATAATACCGTGAATAATGAGTTATTAGCCTATAGCCCTATAATAGCAACAATGTCAAACGCTTGGGCGTTATTTTGATGGGCATCTTAATGTTTCTGGACATATTTTACATGCATCTGCTAAGGCAAATAAGATATTCTGTTGTATGCATCAACTTAAAGGCTGTGGCCTTAACCAAGAACTTCAGAAACTGTTATATGCTGCGAATACCAGTTCTTTACTTTTTCATGCATCTGCAGTAGGATTTACCCTCACAACATAGAACAGCGCCAAAGTCTCATTAATACAGAGAAAAGAGTGCCTAAAATCATTGACTATGGTTGGAGTTATGAACAGGCACCAGGCAATTTTAATCTACTTTCACATCTCTATCTGATTTTTTACATCGCATGAATGAAAGTCAATTTTATAAGATTCTAGAGAATGAAGTCCATCCATCGAATGAGCGGATTATATTAACATGTAACAGGAAGACAAGGGTGTCAGGTCAATGCGGAGCGCCTAGAACAAAGTGCCTAGAACAAAGCTCCTAGAACAAAGCAGTGAAATATCAAAACAGCTTCTTCATTCATTATATTTTCAAGCCTCAATCAACGTTTCAATTTTTACATTTAATTGAGTTAGCAGGATTTCTTTTAAAAAATGTTTCATAAGTAAGTGTTTTCTTTTTTATCCACTTTCCAAAACATTATTACTTTTTAAGTTCAAGTATCGCTATTTTATCATCAATACGATTATTAACTGTATTATTTTTTTTAGTATACTAGTGAAAGAGCGGGTCCATGAGATAAGTTTTTTCGGTGTTGCATAAGTTGCACATTATTTTTACCTTTTTACCTAGAGAGTCCATCATAGCCTTCAATAGTAGAAAATATATTATTCTATCATTAATCTCAAGATCAGTGTGATAAACATAGCATTTTATGAGTTACAGCCATTATAAAAAAGTTATCGCAATGTACCAACTTCTTTAAAAATATGGGTACTGTGGGTCATATGGTTTGGTACCTTGAGACATTATTGTGACCTTACAATGAAACAGTGAGACACGTTAGCGGCCTTTGGGGTTAGAATTGATAAGGGTGGGTACTGTGAGAATTCACCATGATTATCAATAAACACATCATTTCATTGACCAAATGTTTTTATAATGCTGAAAAATAATGTTGGGCATAAAAAGTAATTAAATACAAAATACCCAAATAGACAATAAAAAGAGAGCAATTGGAATTTTACACACTAATGCCATCAAAGTGATGCAATCTCAACTCGGCTGAGATGCATCAGAGCACTACTGCTTTTCTATCTCCGGCCGAGGGCCTCAGGATTATGTCCGATAGCAAAACATTTTTCTGTCTCTTTGGATGACCACATGATGTTGGTGGCGGCAGTATATACATGCATTTTAGGTTTGCAAGTGACAACTCGTAAATTTCAGCTTTTCAAGAAATGGTAATCTAATACGTTTATCTTGTCATGTAAAAAGTTCATAATCACTTCATCGGTTGACTCTTCCAACTATTTACCAGCAAAATACCAAACGTTGTCTTGTTCACAGAATTCTAAAATGTAAATAAATAAATCAATCAATGAATGGTACCATGGTCCATGGGTCAGTATCTCAAGATTACCAATCGTACAGTTAGGCAGATGCAATGGAAACATATAAATTTGGGGAGCATTGCGACATGTCTCAAGGTATCTTTGGTTGTCTTACAGTACCAGAGTGAGTAATTTCGAAGTTGAAGGCTGTCAGCAAAATTCTAATTATAATTCATGCATGAGATTAATTTCAATGGTGGATTTGGTCGATATTAATATTTTTGTCTATGACTCATTATGTTACACAATTTCCACTTTGAACTTATAACAAAAAGAGTGATGATGGAATATATAGTTTTGCAATCAAGTAGAAAGTTTGACGCTCAATAAAAAAGTTAATTACTTATGCTCTCCGGTCTCCTGCCCCGTGCTTCTTCAAATGCGATTTTTTTTTCTGCCTACCAAACTGAAGACTGATTTCCTGTAACTTCCATATAACATTCTATAGAGATATTGTCTCACTGCACCTTTGTCTCTGTTAGATCAACTTTTCCCCTAGCACTTCTGTACTATATTGATATTTGATTGTTGGAGGCAAAATAAAGTTATTATTATTCCTTTTTCAATCAACCAACTTTTCTTGACTGCGCAGGTGGTCTTGCGGCTGTACAAATTTAATGGTGGTTCACATATGGTTGTAGGGTGTTAAGTGTTTTGTAGCGTGTATGATAGGCTGCTGGGACACTGCATGACATACAGCTACAATAGTGTGGTCCGCATATATGTTGTAGGTGTTGTAGGCTATATGATATACAGGGTGTATGACTGTATATGTCATACATGGGTCATATATTGCGTGATGTATGACCGGTACATTCACACCAACAATCAGATACCTTTTGCTGAACTACTACCCCATGCATTTGGTATACTATCCGCTAGATGGGGAATCTACTATTTTTAAATTTCAATGAACATTAATTTTTATATGCTGTTTTATGAACTTTCTTGCAGCTACAAAACCACCCCAAAACCAATTCAACTTCACCTAAGAAACCCTACTACAGTATCAATAATCGTTTATCAATGTCGTTGGAACTGACTTTATAAGCTTTATTAGTAATAAAATAATGAGTAGGTAAGAGTATAACGGGTATACACGGGTATATACGGGTATATACCCGTATATACCCATATATACGGGTATATACGGGTATATACGGGTATATACGGGTATATACCCGGGTATATATGGGTATATACGGGTATATACGGGTATATAAGGGTATATATGGGTATGTAAGGGTATATAG
>JAOQGN010329451.1:0-14274 GCA_027564295.1 Himantozoum antarcticum
ATTGCTATAGTGACTTAATAGAAAATAAAGTAACACCCGTACATGGGACAGAACCCAAACCCTTTGCGGCACAGCGCAAAGAGTTCAAATGATATAAATTGTGCTACGATTATCGTGATATCATAAATCATGAGCAGCTAATTTCGTTTCACGGGTTTTTTCTTTGTAGTTGCGAAGTAGAGAATTTTGCCAGTGTGTTTGGAGGAGTCTAACCACAATGGTTTTCTTATTATTTACTCTATAGACGACGTCGATATTATCTTTAGTGATTGGGGACTTAATCACTTGAGCTAATAACAATATCACTCAAGGATTCGGCGCTATTATAAGGAATTCCTTCTATTTCCAAAGTCCTATTTGCAACAGATACTTGTTGGTCGTAGACTTTGCTTTGAAGAATAGGCACCACTGATTTGACTTGTTCTACGTCACTTTTCAATTCTTCTACTATGGCACCTTGATGTTCAACACGACATTCAAAGCTTTTTATTCGTTCATCTATTGAGTTGAGCTTGGAAATAATTTCTTTTCGCATTGAAGTATTATCCGTATCATCAGCTGAAGTAGCCCGTGTTTTCCCCATGGTGCACGAAGCCATGGGGTAAATATGTATTAGCTTGGTCCTTTTGGATCTGAACCTAAAACACATTGAGGTGAGGTCTGGCATTTGCAGCAATAGACCTACTACAGTAGACCTAATTGCATAGAAAACCCTCTATCCCAAAGACAAACGGAGACAACGTTCTGACTGACCATGCTCCAACTAGAATATTGGCCCATGTTCCGGCATTGAGTGTATATTTAATAGCTGTAGGATCATATGATTTGTAGTCACGGTGTGAGGAGTGGAGTATTGGAACATAGCCACACAACTGACACCAAAACTGATTGTGAAAGCTGTTGCTGGCTATGTCAGCTCATGACATGCTCATGTTATCGTGATGCACCCCTGGATTTATTGATATCCAAGATATCGGCTTGAAGCAAGATAAAACTTGTATAGGCCTATCTAGAAGCATGATCTACACAATGTTTCTGATTGTAGGCCTAGACCTATAATAAATAGGCTATAAATATACTAGTATGAAAAACTAAATTTCTAATTATGGCAATTTTGAATAATGGACGATAAGAACAACTTGTCCTGCAATTGAACCCTACCAGGCTGTACTGTGAAATTTCAATTGCATTTTTTAGCTGACAGTGTCAAAAGCGGAAGTATATCGAGGCTTCGTTATTGAATGACAATTAGAAAGGTGAATTTGTAAATTAGGTGCACAATCTATGTAAATGGTGTCTTCTGGATCGAACAAACTAAAACTATCTGCCACATTCAATATCCATATTTTGCCAACGCCAACACCTTGCGCACTAACACCAACACCATTTTGCCAACGCCAACAACAAATTCGGCATTTATTTTATATTTGTAGGGTTATTCGCAATATTTTGAAATGAAGTTAGAGGAGGATCTTACAAAGTTGTATTTAGTTGCCAATACGGCCATACAGGTACTTTTACATTGGTTATATCTTGAATATACTTATTCAGGTATTTGCATTCATGATGTGAAAACTAATGATATTTTGACTGGGTTAAATTTTAAACAAACTGTATTAAATTTGTTTGGTGTGCAAAATGCCTTAATAATATAAAATATACGCCTAACTATGTATGACTCTAAATATACCATATAGAAACACAATGCTGGTTTGGAGGTTCCATCTGTCACTCAGTATTGAAGTTTACAATATTTTTGCTAGCATTACCATCACATAAACTTCAATACTATGTGAAATTAATAACTAAACCTCCAATCAAAATGAAAAAAGATACTTAAAATAGATACCGGTGTGCACCTCAATGGATGTCAATTGTATCATATCACATTTGATATAGGACAAAATACAACCACATTAGTAATTTTATGATATCATTTATTGAGATGTGCAAGAAAAAACTTTTTTTTGAGACTGTTCTTAGATCTTGTCCACAGATCATTCAGCTGAAAATGGATTCAATGTATGCTAACATTTTCTCGAAGGCCAGTTCCGTTGTTCATGTGCATGTGATGACCTAGATATCACAGGGTGAATTTCTTGATGGCTGAACTGGCTTGGCCTGCAACATCTGCCTTCCAAGCTATCTACAAGGATTGCATTTCATCAGTGACTTGATAGGAATGCTCGAGCCGTTAATCAATATGCAAATTAGGCACTGTTATGATAGTTAGTATGACAAATAAAATATTTTAAACAAATATTTAACGAACTCGACACTCCTTGGATGTTGCTTAAATATCACCATCCTACTAATTATAGGATATACAGACATTGGCAGAAGGCGATAAACTGTTGTTGAAGGAGGATGTATCCGCAATGGTTTGTAAAGCCAGGAGTTGTGTACTCACGTTTAAAGACAAAATTGAGGTAATCAAACCGTTCATTATTATCCATAATATAAATTGCTGGCTCATAGTTGCTAATAGCATAGTTGAATGTGGTATCAGTGACTGCTACTAAAGGAGATGATCTCTGCGACTTGTAATTAGATAAAGGATGGCAAATCCAACTTGTGAAAGCAATATTGGTTAGCGTCTCTATGTTTATCATAATTTACAATTATAGCATGATCCTGCAACTATTATTGCCTGTCATTTTTATATTATTTATTGTATATTATTTATTGTATAAATTATTATATATATTATATTTCTGTAAATAATTTTCATTATTTACATTATGATGGCAGGAGATAGAAAAGAATGCTAAGGAAACGGATGTTGAAACAGAAAAAATGTCAATGCAAAAGCTTTTGAGACATTGGAGACCTGAACTAGCAAGGTACTGCATGTTGTAAAGTTGACAACACCGTACTATAACAATGTTTGCTGTTATGGTTATGTACTTTGGCATTGTTGTAAACTGTTGTTATGAGGATAAATATAAAACATATGCACTGTAGTTTATATTACACTTAGTGATATAATACAATCCTACATGTATATACGTATTATGACTGTATTATATTACATTTATTGCGGCATGATATCATGGTGATTGCTATTGCAGGCTAAACGCAATGTTGCGTCGAGTCAATCTGACAACATTGTCAATTATTGAAAAGCAAGAGAAGGAAATGTTGATAAGCGGAGGAGAGTATACTGGTCCACGGAAACGTATAATGGATAAGGTTAGTTAATAGTGTACAGGTTAGTCTAGACGTCGAGCTGTATCAAATACATGGAGTTATTGTACAGGGTGAACTAAGGCAATGACGGGGGGAGGGGGTAGTAAGGGGCCTGGTACGATATCCTAACAGGATTTTTGCGAGATGTCGAGATACCCATGGAAGTATCACTCAAATTGGAACATATCTCATTTCGGATGCTACTTTACTTGCAACAAAAGAAATTATGAACCAGAATTTTCCAAACACCAAATACTAGTATAAGTTCTATTAGCAAGGAAAACTAGTGCATCATTTTGAAACGAGCACATAGCATCCAAAATGGTGTTATGTCCCAACATCTGCCTAGTTTCCACAGGTATCCTCACATGTAGCAGAAATCTCTGTTGGAACTCATTTCTAGATATGGTATGCCAATGCCCTCACTATTTCATCCAAGTGAGCGGTAACTCCCAATTGTTTGAGAGCTTGAGAGCCATGTGCTAATGCTGGCTGATGCGAGGGTAGGAATTGGCAGACAATATGGAGGAGACCACAAAATGGCAGGTAGCTCCAACCGGATAGCTATAGGGTAATGGATAGCCTGGGCAATCAGGCCCACTGCAATTTGGAGTTATCAGCCCCAGTCGGACAGTGGCGTTAGGTGGGCCTGGGTAACATGGTGTCGAGCAAGAGCCTCTATCTCGACGGAAGTTTGCTCGCACGGTATCTAGCCCCTACGAGAAGCCATCGACATTTCAAGATAACTAAAGGATTGATAAATTAATTTAAATAATATTAGAATTTGCTATCAATATTTTTTATTTTTAAATGTACTTACTAAAAAAGAAAACTAAAACTAAAACTATACTAAAAAGAAATAACTATGCAGTTTGCAAACCTTGTGGCAATCACACACCAACAATGATATGTTTCCTATTGCATACTAAATACATTGTACTAGTAGGCGTCTGACATCAATTGCAATAGAATATGGTGACGCCTTAAACTTATTTCGGAGAAAATTTTTAATGTTTATCATGTCTCAATAACTTGATTATATAACAAATAATATATTTAGTAATATTTCATAGCGATTTATACTATCAGTCAAATAAATGTATCAATTAATGCCTAGTTGTCTTGAATTTTGATGGTAAGCCACTGCCGAGATAGTAGTTTGCAATAGCCTAGATACCGCGCGAGCAATCTTCCGTTGAGATAGAGGCTTTTGCTCGACACCAAGTTACCCAGGCCCACCTAACGCCAGTCCGACCGGGGGCTGATAACTCCAAATTGCAGTGGGCCTGATCGCCCAGGCTAGGTGGACAGCTATTTGTTTTGCAACGCATCCAAGGATTTGTTACGCTCAGTAACTTCCCCAGATTAAAAACAATAGCTAAAGATGCTACAGGTAGAACATCAACGTTTTTCTGGTTCTGCGTCATATTTGGACGGGAGCAGAACAAAAAAACAAAACAATTTGTTAGAAACATTGACTAAAACCTGTGCATAGAGATATAGCTGAAAGGAGAGAATTACAAATAATTATTTGGACATAAGTCTGAAACTTATCCATATTGTAGAGGGATTATTTTGCTCGCAGCACAACAATTTGCAATAATTACATGTATGTGCCAAATCGCTAAACATGAATAGACAATCAAATTCAATGCTGCTTATTATTTCAGCAAACAGCTGCTAAGGGCAGCAGTTCAATAACAGACAGTTTAGTAAATACTAGCAAGATAATGGCTGAACATTTACAGAGAAGTAACGACACCATTGAGACACTATGTAAGTACAGAATGCACCATTGAGACACTACGTAAGTACAGAACGTGCCATTGGGACGCTGCATGTACAGAATGTACCATTCCTTTGCTAGAAGAGCCACGACGTGCTTTCCAATTCTTGCCAGCAGTTATTACAATGAGATGGTAGAGGTCACGATACTTGTTGTGTTAGAGAAACATGTTATCTAGACATAGGAGCTAACAACTTTTTTGTCCAGTGCAGTAATTGAGGATGTGTGACCTCGTTGTGAGTGAGTTGTTGGTGAAGAAATAGTTCATTTTGAAAATTATATTATTTAAAATTATGTTATTATTTGTAGCAAATTCATCGAAAGGGATAACTGCCACCAATGAAGAATTAAAGAACATGCAAGGTCATATTAAGAATGCTAGAAGTTTATTGACAAAATATGGCAGAAAAGAAATGACTGATAAACTGTTCATTTTCCTAGCCGTTGTATTCTTTCTAGCAACGGTGTTGTATATTATGAAAAAGAGACTCTGGACATCAGCATTGGGCGAGTCTTATAATCTCCCCCAGGATCACACTGGGGATACCATTGTAGTGTAGTCTAAAAGTTAAAACAGTAGTTAATAGGTTAAAATACTACAAAATTGATTTACAGTATGTAGATATAAATTTAATATTATAACAAATTTCAACTATCGTCCACATCTAATTTCTTGTGGTCATTGTCATTTATTTTTATGATTTTTGCCTTCTTGGTGGACAGCATGCCTAAGTGGAGTAGCTGTACTATTGACGGCATCACTAGATGCATCGTTACTGGAGGAGCTGCCAGGTGTAGATGGGGCAGAGTTCATGTGCTTGGCTACCAGTTGTGCTATATCATTAGCACTATGGCTCCTACAGAACCATGTGCCCTGTACCTTCTGTATGTTCCTGGTATGATGCTCATTACAGAATGAGTTGGGACATTCACTACACAGCATAGTGGCAGGCTTTCCACAGTCATCACAGTGATGCCAAGGGCAGTCCCATTTACCTACAGATATAATAAGCTTTTGATATAGCATTGTTATGCTGATCCACGCCATATCACTGTGCCATGAGCCATTACCGATTCAAAGCTAAGCATACCTATCCCAACAACAGGCTTCGTGGGTCCATATGTAAAATATCTGTGACAGTTTCAAGTCCGCTTCATATTCCACACATTATGGGCACATTAATACATGTACGTATTTATTACATCTGATATATATAGAAATATATAATAATTTAAATATATATACCAGTTATATTTAAATGATGACCAGAAATTCCTTCCAATCTACCCGAGTGCATTCTTGTTTCCCATTACTCACCATATGGCACCTTCTCCAGACCTAAACAGGTCAAGTGATAGGCGCGGAGACATTTCAACCTATTACACATCATCAGTTCTCCACCATCTTGACATCGGAAACACCAGTCATCATGTTTCAGCTTACGATGACGCTTTTTAGTCTTTTTTGGCTTTATTGCTTTCTCATTACTCGAACGCTGAAAATAGATAAATATATGAATAGATAATAATGAAATAGATAAATTATTGTACTTACTAGCTGCTAATTTTATACATGTATAAGAGGAGAGGCGATAGTGAGGAGGTAATTTGAGAGGCGCTAATGAAGAGGCGATGCGGAGAAGGCGATGCGAAGATGGGATTAGTTATGGGATTAATTTGTATACTTAAATAACTGTTGTTTATTATAACCACCTGTTCATATTTCGCACTCAATCAGGTGAGTAGCCGCTACACTATGGATAATGCTACACGTCCTTACATTACCGCATGACTACACTCTCTAGTCAAGCGCATCTATAGGTATAACCTTACACATTACAGGTCACTAATACCAAGAAATGTTGGAATATGAAATGTAAGAAGATATATTATTAACATATCCGCATGATGCGTAATAGTACAAAAGACAGTACAGTATTAAAGGGATTATGCTAATCAAATAAACCATACAATAAATCAAGTGTAACATAGTCATAACAGTAAACACATAAAGCGATACTAATAGATAAAAGCATAAACAAACATAAATAATATACTAAAACACATTGTTAATTGAGTTAATCGTAAATCATAATTCGATTGGTAGGGTTGAGACCCCATCATCACAAACACGTCTCTTTGCATAGCAATATGTCAACCCTGTCCTCAATTGAGAATAGGTGAAAATATCATTGTTTTTTTTGACAAACCCTTTGTTTGTACCACTCAGAGATTCCTTTGACTGGAGAACATGTAAGAACTGATCTCGTGTGGGTATATTTAGTTTTTTGTTTATACCTTTGGTATTATATTTCTTGGAGTTTAGAGCTATAATGCCATCTCCAACAAACTCGTTTTTGAACAGCCCTGGAGTTCGCCTGTCATACAGATATTGTTTTTCGCAACAACTCTTCATACTCCACATTTCTCCGCTAACTTTTTTCTCGACAAAATCATCACGATGAATGGTGCAGTAAGGTTTGGGAAACCATTGTCCATACTCCTCGAAAAACACTTTTCTGAGGTCTGGATCTACCACCGATTCCAAATCTCCAGACAGTGCATTTCTGCTGAAAATCATATATTGTCTATGAGCAGAATAAACACAACATTCAACATTCAAAAATAGTGGATCTTGGGCAAGATTCCTAATCCTAAAGTTTCCCCTCGAGTTAAAATCAGCAGGTCAAATCATAGAGTTGGTCCCCCAGGGATAAGGAGGGAAGATAACTCTAGGGGAAAGATCACTCTATGGGTATATTACTGGAGAGAAGGTGGGTGTCCCTTGACTAACTCAGCTATTGGATTTTCATCCGCATGCAAATCAACACAAAACAAACGAAGACTGACAATTACAATAATATATAGTTTTTACCTTGACAGACCTTTCACCAATGTACCCACTACATGATGGGGTTTTACACAGACATTTGAGCTTCTGTTCGCCTACGCTCACTAAATTGTAGTTAAATGTCAATTCAGTTCCTGTAACATACGTAATGGTTATCAGAATGTTTCAAGCTACAATGCAGTGGTCGTAACCAGAGCTTACACAAACTACTCATCTAGTTCACTAGATAAGATGGTATACAGATACACCATCAGACTCATTCATAACAAGCCGCGGCAAGCCTCGCTACTTTGCCCTTCCATCGTCTAAATCTGCAGCAGGTCATCACAGAATATCTTACAGATGCTGTGGAATAACAGAGAGCTGTGAAATACCTGCTGTTAATTATTAGAAATCTAACATCAATATTTATGCCCTTCAAAGTGGCTCCACCTTCTTGACTGTTTGAATTTAATTAAGTTTAACGCCTTGACTAGCTGCAGTGCTATTGTGCCCATGGGTCCCATCATCCTTTTCATTTTTATGTGTAAAGTAATCTGACTTATTTGATGAAACAAAACAAAACGATATTTAGTTCACCATAATCACATCTCGCCATATCCAGTGTTGAGATGTGAGGCATAAGTTTTAATTAACACTACAATACTACCATTACAACTTCTCATAAAATGCTTTGTAGATAGGAATATATATTTTGCTCATGACAATTAAATAATATAATCAATAATACACCACGCCATGCCAGCTTGCATCTTCTATTAGTGGCTCACACCCACCTGCATGAATGGGCTTAGTAGCAAACAGACCAACTCTCCAGGTTCCATTTACAAACCACTTCTGTGTCTTCATATTAGGCTCACAGCTGTGATTGGCAAACCGTGCCAGGTTGCCTTTAGGCCCCGCATCTATCACTCTGTCAATATGGATGATATGTTATGCACGGGCTTATGAGAAAACTGAAATTTAGTGAAAGTGATAATTTAGTTCAAAGATAAACAGCAAAACTATTTAATTATATTATAAGTATTTAGTAAAACTATACTATTAACTTAACTATTAATTAATCATTAATTAATTTGTTTACTATTTACTTATTTAGGGAGTATTTAGCTATAGGAGTACAACTCCTATAGTTTGATGACGGTCGTTGACTGCGAGAAATGTGTCTATGAGGTTCACGGTACTTGTTTGTATACATGCTTGCTTTTAAAGAATTCGGTTAAACCTGTTTTATAAAATTCACAACACTCTTAATGAAGTTGTCTTCGCACATAATTTTATGAACTATCGGGTGGCGAGGCACTCAGCCCTCACATTGTGTGTCACTATACCATACCTGTTGCTGTCCAACGTTAGCATATAGAAAGAGGTAGTGTTTTCCTGGTGGCATTTCTCGATTCTTCTTTTACATTCCTCTTCGGTGATTAATTCTCCAACGTATTCATTGACAAACTCACTCTGTATATCACAAAATAACACATTCAGTACATTTCCATGTGGCTGTTGAAAGCGCATCTAAAGGAAATGCAGTTGATGCATTAGATGGAAACAGGGTGCATGCCCTGCAAAAAGAGCCAAAGCGTTTCGGGCAATCGAATTTTCTAATGTGGCGCTTCATGGAAACACCCTAAGCGCATTGATAGGCATCACAGATAAAAAAAACTCCCGCGATGAGTTAGTAAAAGTGCATGCAGTTTATTTGCATGAAACGGGCACGAGGGAAAGCGACTCCCTGTCCATCGCTGCAATGCGATACCAACAGCCACATGGAAGTATACTGATTGTGTCTGCTAGTATATTATAACATAGACAATAGGCATATATCCTGGATAATGAGCCTGCAGATAAACTGTGGTTTATTGAAATGAAATATTCATGTCTTGCACACAATGGAAATATAACACTTTTACTCAATTGCTTTTCAATCAAACTCACTGACATTTAGTTATTAGTAAAATATAGCATACCTGTGCAATATCAACTTTAACTTTCAGCCCCCAACCACGCTCATCACCTGTCCTGAATGGTTCTTGCTTCGGATAACGTCTTTTCTGAAATCTCTGGTTCTGACATTTGCCCCCAGCAGGACAAGTGCCAGGGTGACATTCATAATACGTCATTCTATTTAAACATACCTGAAATAAACATAGGGGTACATGTATTATACACACATTTTATAGAGTGTATGTATAAGGTCTTTGGTAATAACAAATAATTCTATGTTCTATTAGCTTCTATATAGCTCACAAATGTTACAGCTGATATAACAGCATTACATATTGAACTGGCAGTACAGCATACTTATGATATCTTATATAATGTAGTGAACAACCACAGAATATAATTTTCAATCTTTGACAAGCATACCAGTTTGTCATTCATCAGTAGATCTAGATGTGTATTTGCCCTCAATGATGATAGCAAAGGTGTGTATAAGCTAATTTAAGGTTAACATGACTATAAACCATAAATTATAATACAAGCATGTGAAACCTTTGTGGAACTAGCAACCCTTGCGAAATTTGAGCTCTAACATCCCTGGTGAATATGGCCGAGCAGATAAGAGCACAGGCTATTATAGTGTTGTGCTAAATGTGTGCACAATTGTTCAGCTTATCTCAGGGTCTAATTCACCTACATAACATAAATGCGTAACAGGGATATTTTTGGAATTACTTACGTTATTGATTCCACATGGGTGTTCCATATCAGGCCGACATTCACATACTGGGAGCTGCTCTTTGTCTACCTTGCCCAGCTTCACTGGTGGGATCGGCAGGTTGGCCTACAATTTAAACACATAATCAGATGAATAAGCCATGGTTGGATCATTGTTTTGTGACAGGACAGAAACTTTGACCTGAACCCAACAACGGAAGCAATGTTTTTTGGTCCGCCTTCGTTTTCAGCTCTGCAATGTCTTCGGCTTTGCACTTTCCATCACTAAAATTGTTTTTTGAGTGAGACGGTCTCGTCTGAATGCCTCTTTATAGGGACTGAAATGTGAATCTGGTTTGCTCCCAGAAAGGCCAAACATCTGTCTAACCAAAGTTCTAATCCTAAACAGGGAAATAGTATACACTATTTGTTCAAGTCTTTGATATGACCTGATAAGGGATTGAACCCGGGTCTGCTGCGTCAGAAGTAAGTGGTCTAAACATTAAACTTCGATTAGTACACTATTGAACCGATCACCCAAGCAAGCCTCATGCACTTCAGCAAACATACCTTATGAATTTAGCAACAGATGTAATTAAACAGTAAGCAATATATATGCAAGCAACAGATGCAATTATAAATGTTTAGTTTGCACACAAATACCAACAGTTTCACCAGTAGCCATTACCTTGAGATATTTGTATCGCTTGGGTTTACTATCACATATTTTAGCTATACGCTGATCTTTGTTCTGTCTTATCAAAGTCAGCTGTGTGTAGCCTTCTGAAGCTTGCTCCAGAGCTGAAAACATTACCCTAGAAATTTCACAACTGCGCAGAGAATTCATAACTTATACTGTTCATTTCAGAAGAGAAGTTGGGTGCACATGCAAACACATAAATCGTGAGAACAACAACAAATTAAATACAAGGCGGTCAAGAAACTATGCAATCTTTGGAATTGCAAGGCTCTTCAGATATTGTGGGTCTTCTTTCCCGTCGGAACCTGGTTAGCCTAAAATACGGGCTAGCAAACAGAAAGAGGAGATTGATAAAAGAGCAATAATGATCAGAATTACTGTTGTTTTGCACCTGGACTTACCTAATCTGTACATTTTATTTAAGCTTTTAGCGCTCAGTGATTCTTTACTGCCTTTGTCACCTTCCTGAAATGAGAATACTCGTCCCCTGTGCATCCAGTTATAATCATTAGAGCCCAGAAAGTGCACAGCAAACTCCCCTATTTCATGAGATTTCTGTTGAATATTGAGTGGTACATGTTCTGGGTGGCATATCTCACTAGGCCACCATCTACATAACATACATATTATCTACATTAATGTGATCACGACTAATATATATATATAAATGCTAAGAGATGGTTTGATTCGTATAATATACTTAAAGTTTCATGCTACTAAAATATAATAAAATGATGTTAAATTTGTAAAATGTAGTAACAATCTTCAGACATAACTGCTTAATGATAGAAATTTATGGTATCATTAAGCAGTTATGTCTGAACCAAGATCTATATATATATATATATATATGTTATATAATTCCCCCATCACGCCATTAGAAGAACTAATGGATAATGGTAAGTACACTAATATCACACAAACTCACATAATGAAGTACATAACACGGAAAGTTGCAACATTGCGCTAATAGTCATTATGCTACTGCTATCAGTAGCTACCAAAGTGGAATTGTCTGCTCTTTGATTACACAATCCAAGATAGCACAACTCCCAAATCATAATATATCGATTAAAATGACAATAATGTAACCATTGATGCGTAGATGTGTATCAAGCTGCCAAAGTTAAAAATCTCACTCATATAATTCAAATTTGAAAGTAGTAGCAAACGTGCAATATCAGCAATATTGTGTAGCATTGAGATAAGTACATGATAAGACATGATATTCACCATGTCACCATTGTATTTAGATTGCCGATATCAATAACAACCACAATAAATCGTTCACCATCAATAAATTGTTGATTCTGGTAAACCGAGTGGACACAACTAATTAGCACAACGCCAATGGTACGGGCAAACTTCTGCAATTTTTGTTCCTTTCGACTATCGCAAATCCTTGAATTACACCCTAAATTGTACAAAGTACTGGATGCTCTTTACAAACACCCCACCAGAATCGGTTAAACAACTGAACTACTACAGGATTAAAAACCACATCCATGTGATTGACAGTGCTCTGCGCTATCATATTCAGTCATTTAATCACCTGATAAAGCCAGAAAATGTATGCACTGCCTATGCACTGCCTATGCACTGCCTATGCACTGCCTATGCACTGCCTATGCACTGCCTATGCACTGCTATTGATTACATACCTGTAGTTGCCCAGCTTCACCCATACGATATCACCATATCTTGGCCGTACTCCATGTTTGCAATCATTACAAAACCAGACCACATCAGATGCAGGCTTTTCTTCAGGTTTCAAACAGTCCATGTGAAACGCAGCAGGACAAGATTCACAGCAGACCAATGTCCCTCCTGACGCAATAAAACTAACATTGTAACCATAAATATAAAAATTATTCTTAGGAATAGTTCAAAACATGGTTCCTTTTGTCATTTTTTAATCTAAGCATTTATATTAGCTGTTATTTATGTACCAAGATATAAACTAGAAATGATAGCATCATGGACCACGACGGTCAGAAGGGGAAACTGTCATTAATGGTAGTGTCAAGATAATGAAAAGTAAAAAGAGATTTAAAATATGAAATTAAAAAGATTGAGATAAATTAAAAAATATCTTTTACGCTTCTCAATATTTATTTAATAAATATTTATATTAAATTAATAGTTTTGTCATTGTACCCGGCAATATGAACATAATAGTTGCACATATAATAACAGTAAATTTCTTAATTCTGACGTAAGACCACACACAGTTATCACCTACACTTGGGAGCGGGCCTTTTATTTTAACCATTTATCATGTTATTTGAGTTCAAAAGTCAAGTGAGGGAAGAAATAATTTTGTTTTTTAAAAATGTCTTTTGCTACACGTGAGCGTAAAGTTATTCATATTTTTTTTTTAAATTTTGAATTTGGGGAATGGTAGTTTCTTTTTAATTTTGATCATGCACAAATTTATATATTTTATGTGATAACACAATAAGACGATAATTGTCAAAAATACATCTGAAAGCTAGCTAAAACTTAATTTTTTGCTAAATTTACAGTTTGGTTTAGAAGCCTGTGAGGGAATAGCCTAATGACACTTCGAAAAATACAGTTGGAAATAGTCTATTTCTAGATAGCCCTAGATTGTGGTTTGGGGTTGGATAGGGGGCACATAGTTGTCCCCCATCTAGTGCCTTAGATTGTCAATCTTTTCCGATCTGTAATTTTCGAATACACATGGATTTCCCTGTGAATGCCGGTAATAAAATTTTATACAGGCTCAGTCACAGAGGGTTATGATCTATCAGCCTTTTGTTTTTTGCATTTACTAGTGTTTGTAATAGGCATGAGTGAGGATTTTGATTTTATTGACCTAAAAATGGCATGAGTGAGTGGACGCAGATCTATCAATTAACTGAGTGTGACCCAACACAATTAAAATTCTGATTTTTGAAAATAATATTTACTTACATTCCTATTATATATATCAGATATATTGATGAATTGCAATGAGTGCTGCAAAGTGCTCAAGCCTTAATGTATCAAAAGAGCAATGTAATAATCAATTTAAAAATGAAATTATGTTTCGATAGTTTTTGTTGAAACATAATTTCATTGTTAAAT
>JAOQGN010329562.1:0-14271 GCA_027564295.1 Himantozoum antarcticum
TATTGGTAATGTCCATACATATGGACATAATGGTTCTCAGTTGGAATTGTTTATTTTGTTGTATTGCTTTACCGTATAATGGATTGGATGCAATTCTGGTTGTTCAGGTGACTGATAGAACTGTCAATATTGACAATGTCTTCTATCAATATTGAACTGGTTGTTCAATATTGATAGAAGATGAATTTTTGATAAACCTACATGTATAATGTTACTTATACTCCATGCACTTCTATTTCATACACATTCATAGACGTTGTTTGGTTTAGTTGTATCTGTACAAACTGTCCTCTAATGGCCTGTTCACACGTTAGTGTAGTGTAGTATTGATTAAGACTTCCATCGTGGTAATAGCAGAAGTTATCATTGTCTTCATTAGTATAGAATATGTCTCTCTCATCCACAGCAACAGTAACTAGGACATTGGCATTATTTACCCAGCTTGATTCTATAAATATAATATGTGCAGATGCTTCATCTAATTTATATAGTCAGCTTTATTCACACTAATATCCTAACACTGACTACTAATTGATACTATAGGAAAGCCATTCAATGTTGAAAAAACGGTAAAACATATTTACCACTAAACCTTGTGTGCAATCATCCCCCGGCTGGAGATGAGCAAAGCGAGCCGTATGTAGTTTATGATGACCCGCACCCAAGTGCATGCTCCAACAACGACTTGGCTTCACACCGAATATCAGACTTCTCAAAGCAAGCGAACGTAAAAGTGCTTGACTCCTATGCTACCGTTAGCCGTTGGATTCGGCTTAGTGATATGTAAAAAAATTTCATTAGCCGCTGGGTGCTGCTTTTAGACACATCAGCATTCAAAAGTTAACATCTCAAATTCTAACAGCGGTATCATCATACCTTTTTTTTAGTTCAATAGATATAGCTTTCAGATATCTGCCAATATATAATTCTCCTTGGAACTAACAACATATCAGAATGAATTCATTTTACACTCACTTCCGCCTTTGTTCTGAAAAGGAGTTTTTGCCAATTATAGTATTACTACTTAGCGAACAAATATTTTGCCACCACCTTCCACTCAGTTCTACAGGTAAGCCACTAACTAATTACATTTAGGAAAACAAATTTTATTTCTTTTCTGGTAGTTAAGGAGGTGTACTTGAACATTCTAAGACAATTTCTCAGTCTCACTTACAAAGTAACTGACACGACTTGATCACTGACTGACCATGTACTGACTGTGAGAATTAGCAGTCTGAAGGAGGTATAATATATGTATTTTTGTGCAGAATGTTCAGGAGAATCCAATAGCAAAAGCTTCAAGTTCTTGGTAATTTCCTTTATAGTTTGGGCCTTAGATGTTACCACTTGTCCTTCTTGGGTAGCCTCGCTTGTTCTCTATTACTGGTATATTTGGATATGTCTCCACTTTGGGCCTATGTCCTAAAGGTCTTGGAGATCACTACTGATGATCACCAAGTACATTTGAACAGTGCCTATACGTACTACTCACTGGTAGAATGTTCAAATGTTCTTCATGTAAATGATTAAATCGGAAAATTAGAATTGTTTTCAAATAAAATGTATTGATATCTAACTCCTATGAAGGTATTGACTCTTTAGCTATAATGCAAGGCCAGATAGAAGTCGTTCAAAAATTGAAATTTACATGATAGCTTCATTGCTGATTCATTACTAAAATCTAATTACCTCAGTTTGCAAAATAAGCTTTTAGAACATATGAACATTCTGCCAGCGCAACTGTCAACTGGTGTGACTCCCATCCTGTCACTCTCAACGCAGGCAAGAGCAGATGGGTATATGGCTTGTAACTGGCCCATCAGTCAATACTGGGGTCAATACTGGGGTCAATATTGGGGTCAATACAGGGGTCAATACTGGGGTCGGCAGAGTAGCTGATCACTTGTTCCTATTGATTGAATGTGCTGCTTTAAAGCAGACCTAGCTGTAGGAGTCTGTGCTGAACACACACTCCTGAGTCTAGAAGTGCTGCATTAGTTTGAAGAATTTGTCCGGCCTAACTCATTCTGGACTATTTCAATTACAGTCTAACATGGCTAGAAAGATGTCAGTTAGTTCTGCTAATCCCTCTTCCTGTGCCTCTGATATGTCGTCCCTCAGTAATGACAACAGATGACTGGCTACGGCTCGAAATTTTGAATATACAGTAGGATGTCAAAGTTGGACAGAGGAAAGCTCGACAACTTTTGCTTCATGCTTAACTATTTGGTAGCACTCTACACTCGTGTACGCCTCAGTAATCAAATATTTTACCGGGGTTTCCTATGGATCGGATACTAGCAGCATCTGGATGAGTGCCGTAGAGATCACTACAGTTGTATATTCTGGGCATTCCCAACCCAACAGCATGGGAGGGAGCATACCGAAAGTGAGTAATTTAGCATGTAAGGGATGCCAGCTGTTCCAATTTCTACTGGAATTGGAACATTAGCATACTTTGGGGCCTTTGGGGTTCATCACAATAGGCATGCTCTTTTTGGACTACCAGGTTGAAGCGTAGTAGTTCCCTTCACATCTAGCAGAGGTGTACGGAGTCCCACTTTTGAGGAGTTACAAGTTTTCAGAAGTCATAGCTAAATAATAATGGAGTCAAGACAAAATCGCTTCCCATGTGAAAAAAGTAGCTTGGAGTCAAGTAAGAGTTACAACAGAAATTTGAAATAAGAATCAAAGTCAAATCAATGTCTGTCTCCGCTGGAGTAATGGGTTAATCCAAAGTCACATAAGAACCTCAGTGAGCAAATCAGAGTCAAGTCAAGAGTTACATGTAGGTCGACGAATGAATATTTTAATACCGCAAAAAATCCATAACTGCTTAAATTGAGTTTATTAATAGAAAATGCTATATGCTACACATTTATAATTAAATTTGAGACAACTTTACTGGAGAGGCTATCTGTGGGGGAAACTAAACCGCATGTAACCATATAATTCCAGTGACATTGCCATAATTTCATTTTTGACAATGCCTGCTTGAGGAGTTGACTCACAACCCTCTCAAGTCAAAAGTCGAAAGGGGTTTTCTGGAATTCATGCAAAGTTGAAGCAGAGTCGAGCATGAGCACTAAAATGTAGAATAGAGTGAGGTTGGAGTCCCGGACCATAAAAGTCAGTAGTCTTTTGGAAGTCTGAGAAATGTGACTCCACTACGACTCTGAAGTAGAGTCAGAGACTAGGAGTCTACACTTCTGACATATATGATGACTCCAAGGGCCTGAGGAGAGGGAGCCTGTCTCATTTCATCTTGATGAAGTTGATGCAACTTCAGTTTTCTTTCGTTCTGATAAGAGGCTTCCTCTTTTTTCTTAATCTTATGTGTGCAATTCTGGTAACACTCTACTACCTGAATGGGCCGACAAATTTGTGTTGAAGTTTTGGGGCTTGGACCTTTATGTCTCATATGGTTCTCTAGCAGCACCATATATTTTTTCCACAGAGCAATGGTTATTTGATATTTCCTTGCTGCACTTTCAGCTGTTGTTATCTAATGAGTTCATGTGCCAGGGACAGCAGTTCCTGTACCATGATTGCATACATGCTTGGGTGGAAATCAGAGGGAGGTGCATAACTTTGCAATTAGTTGGCCTGACACTTATCATGTTGGCTACTTCACCAGGAATGGAATGGGGTACCTCGGAACACCCTCATTAACTGTAGCAGAATCAGGTCCCATTCTTCTTGTTCTCAACCGAACAACAAGGGTCACAGAGAATCACTAAGGATTCAGATATGCAGTTTCACTATACATTTGCCAGCAGATGGTGATGGGTGGATGGGTGGCTTCTGTAGATTCCGCAAGCAGCAAAGCTCTCTCATTAGTTTTAATTCAAAATGGATTCCCTGGTCTGCATGTATCTCTTCTGGCAGTCCCAGATAGTGGAACACTCGCTCATCCAGAGCGGTTGCAACTACTGAGGCTGTAGCATCTAGAATGGCTAGAGCATTGTGCCATCAACTTGTGAAATGATTCATCAGTACTAGAAACCAACGATTGTCTTGGAGTGTCTTGAACTTAATGCCTGGCATAAAGTCCATCAAGTATTTACTGCTACCTTATATGAAGGTTTGCCTAATCTTTGGCGACTTCCTGAAAAATTAGTACCAACACTTATAATGATCTGACATATATCACGGTTTTGTTGAGCATCAGATATCAGCTGTCATGCCAATACCAGAACAGCTTAAGCTGACGTAACGCAACGTTCGGGTCATCCCAGAGTCGGCTAACACATAGGCATCCTACATGATCATTTTGTGAACACTGGGTGGACAGAGGACACACTACCTGAGTTTAACTTGGACCACCACTCTGACCTCACAGACTTCATCAGCTTGGATGGTCATGCTCTCATTAATCAGTGCACTCTCTGCAGTTCTGTACCAATCAGGGTTAACAGCTACCAGCTCAGATCCGGTTTATTTTGCATCACTTTATACAGTACACAACCAGGTTCTGTATCTGAGATCTCCTCAGTAGCTATATCTTGGCCTTTCGAGCAGGCTGGTGTTGGTGTGGTGATTTCCAGACTCACTGATCTGTCGAATTGGCTGCCCAGAGCCAAATTTCTGGTGACCTTAGATATGGCTCAACCAGGAGGCTGGTTCTACTGGCCTAAAAGTTCTTCAGTAGCTTCCAGGAAAGGCAGTCCATGTCACTCAACTGAAAATGGGGCAGAGTTAGGTTGCCTTTGAGTAGAGTTAAAACAACTCCTGCTCGGTATGATGTCTGTTGAGTTCTCCATCCCTGATTTTAATGAGGTCAAATTGCTTGCAATCCATACAAGGACTTTCGTATGAGTACATCGGAATTTGCATGTTTGCCTCCAGCATTAGGCTGTAACTGATGCTTTGATTTTGACAAGATCTCAAGCCATCTTGCTACATGGTTTAAAGGCTCCTTCTTTCTAAACAGTCACAATGGCGAAGCATGGTTAGTTCATAGCATGAAATATTGGCCTTACAGGTAGGATCAGTAGTATTACGCTGCCTTAATTACCGTCAACAATTCACTTCTGATGCACACAGAAATCTCCAGCCGCTTGACTGGAGAGTCATGCTGTAGTTAACAATAACTTTCCCGACTCCACTCTGTACTTCGAAGGGCACGGTGCCTCCACCAACTGTACTAGCATCTGTGTCTAGGATGTAGTGCTGGGTTGGGTCAGAGTAACCCTGGACAAGTGCAGTAATGAAGCCTGCATTTTAGTGTCCCAAAGGCTGTCTGACATGCTTGGTTCCAATCCCATGGAGGTTCTTTGCTGGTCAGCCAATTCAATGGTTGGCTGTGGTTGCAAAGACCTACAATTACTGTTTGTAATATCTGTCAACTTCCAGAAAAACTTGCAGCTCTTCAAGGCTTGCTGGAAAGTTATTACTTGATGGACCCAAATGCCTTAGCATCAGCTGCCACTCGTTCTGCGCTTACTACATGATCCAGGTACTAGACTTTGACTGCAACAGCTCACATTAAAACGGGTTGAATTCAGCCTGTCACAGTCGGTGAAGGCCTTCTCTAACCTCTGTAGTTGTGTATCAAAGTCAGGAGCAATTAAAAAAAATCTTCCAGATATGAGAGGAAAATCCTCCAGTGTAACCCTTGTAACACTTGTTCCATTAATCTTTGAAAGGTAGTAGATGCCAAGGACAGATTCTTGGCATCTACTACCTGAGAGGTAGTAGATTCCTCTCAGGACAACCCAAGAGGAAGAACTTTCCATTTCCACAAATCCAGTGAGCGATAAACACCAACTTTTTCTGTGATCCTCATCTAGGAGACCTGGCTGTATCCACCTAAAAGGTCTAAGGTGCTGAAAACTTATACTCAGATAGGGCATCAATATCCTGGGTAGGGTGTAAGTGTCCTGTTAAACAACGGTGTTCAATCACCTGCTGAACTTGCAAGACCTCAAGCATTTGTCCTTCTTCCGTTCGTTCTGGTTATATCAGACCTTCTGCAACTCTTTTGCATCCTGAGCAAGTAGTGTGGTTAACAGACTTTTATCAACAGCCTGGTTAATGCTTACCTCCATTGATATTTGCTTGCCATGCCTATCACTGCATGGGAGGACGTCTTTGGGCAAGAAATGAGTATGTTCAGATCAAGAACCATGGGACTGGACTCGCAGTATGACAGGTAGAGGATAAAGGACCAGAGGAAGCATCCACAGCGTCCATGTCACTTAGAGAGCACTAGAGCCCTTCTGAAAGCTGTTCAACAGCTGACAGGACAAGTAGACAAGATGCAAGATACCTGCCTCCCAGAGGCAATCTAACAAAGGAGGCACGGTCACAACCACTGCGTGACTGCAGCCACAAGCCACTTCCTCAACTGCTGTTGAGGATGTGGCTTGCAGGAACAAACCCGAAAATATTGTGTAGCTCATCTTTGGACCACTGAAACTGGAGAAACCATCCATGGTCAGAAAAAAAGATGAGCTCGCAGCAGTAGTTGCCCCTGTTGGGTACAGAAGGGCAGGAAACACCAACCTGACTGAGCAATGGTAGTTAGAGGATGGTGGCTGCCCAAGCGAAAGCATCCAGTAATTGATAACCTCGATCTGACTTGGCTTGTAGAGGATATCCTTCCCAGTCTGGGGAGTTAAAAGAGGCTGCAATAAGCTCAAATCAAGTCACCTCACTACCACCAAGAAGAGTCCATGCCTTCGACCTCGGTTTCCTGCAAGATGGAGGGACTCGATCCTCTTCCCATACCCCACCTTTTGAGATGCCAGGAGCCAGAGAGTCACATTTGGCCAGGATATGTGAAAGGGCAGCCTGTGCAGATCTTGCTGGATACAGACTTAACCACCAATCTCCTTTCCAGGTTCATTTGATACCGACTCTCTCTAAAAGTCAGGAGTCAGTTAAAAAAGTTGAGAGTTATAGGTTAATGGCAGATGGTACCCAACTTCCCTTCAACAAACTACTACAATCGCTTGTCCAGCTCACAGAAGTGGAAACTAAAATACATGTAACTTTTTTCATCATCATCGTTATCATCATCATCATAATTATTCAGATCAAGAAGTATGCCATTCTTAACATGTCTCTCTGAACTGCTCACAATTGTCCCATGGACTTCAGTCAACACAAAGCCTCCATTGATGGGCCAATCTACACTGTATCAACAGGCATTGACGACACAGGTTGACCAGTAAAACACAAGTGCTGCAACAATAAGTGACAATTCCATCAAGTGCAGATACAGCACTCATGTGCAGAGATATCTCCAGAGACCTCTGTTCATTGGGTTTTGTGGAGAGACATCTGGACGGGCCCTCAATAGCTTCCAGCCTTAACCAGCCACAACCAGATGGGTATGTAGTATTTATGTACATGAATGTGACTCACCAAATGTAGGAATAGAAGTCATGTACTACAAATGGAAACCTTCACTGAAATTGAAGATGGCAATGCAGAACGACATAGGTTTAATGGAGATCAGGTCTATCCTATCCATTAAGGTCTCCAAAGTGAGATGGCCAGAGTGCCCAACCATCTCCAACAATATTTTTGAATTGGGTAGCAAGGGTTGTGAGACAGACCAGCAGTCCCAACAGCTAGAAAGAATACGAGCTTGCTACGGAGCAACTTCAGCAATAGTTATGTACATGTAAGGAGAACCACGTTCCAATGATGGAAGACGGTCCCAAGGGTCTTGAGCTGAACATACTCCTTTCCTGCCCTAATGGTACACTCTAGTGCAGTGATAGGTAAGGCAAGCAAATATCAATGGAGGTAAGCATTAACCAGGCTGTTGATAAAAGTATCCAAGGCCATCTCAATAAAGTAGTAGGCATAGGCCATTGGGATAAGCATCTCTACCTCACCAGCATCAGGTTAGTGAGATAGTCTTCCGTTAGAGTACTTATCTTGGTTTTACTTCTCGAGCAGAAATTCCAAACCTAGCTTAGAGGGCAACATGTATTCCTGGACAATCCCCCCGCCCCTGGCCTCTCCCATAGAGATTTCATGACTCTGCAGATGAGCTGCTGCTGAGGTTCACTTGCTGGAATAAGCTGCATCCTCCAACTGATGTAGGAAGTAGTTCACATCTCCTTAGCCCTTAAACTGGTGAACCTTAAACTAGGTATGGACTACTGGGGGCTGTAGCGATTCAACTAGCATCCTCTCCATCATATCAGTGAGTCTATGCATGGTCATCTCTTCAAGCTGCCACTCCGATAGCCTGTTCCCTCTATATAGTTATGATAGTTATGATCTATGTCTACTTGGCTGCCATTGGATCCAGGTAAGGATTTGGTCAGATCTCGTCGCTGCGACTATTTGTAATAGTTTTGACTGACACATGTAGGGAGTGGGTTTAAACATGGCATGATAGTCTATCTATCATTTATCGTAAGGTCATAGTCTGACTATCACTCAATCTCAGGCAACTACTCAGTAGTTTGAAGCCAGTCCTTGCGAGGTGATGTGATGCCGCAATTATTGTCTATTTAATAATTCTACTTACATAACGTAGTGTGCTCGAAGAAGGTGGCTATGCATTATTTGGAGAGAATAGTGCTAGTTATGACGCGGAGGAAAAGAATAACAAGGTATAGAGTACACTTTGCAAGTACAGAACATGTATTCTAAGATAAGCTGAAAATGATAAAGAACTGATGAAGGACATCAATCTTCGCACTGCAAAACTAAACTGAAGATTACACAAAAATTGATCTACTTATCCCTATTTATTTATAAAAGCCAGTAATCTGGGCACGCTAAATATTTCAATTCAAATTTGGGTGACCCGAAATGACAAAATAATGATAGTAGAAAATCAACACAAAATTCTGCCGGCACTAAACAAGTACAAAATAGATAAGTTTGCACCAATACAAATGGCTGCACGAAAATGTTATCATTGAATATTGTGTGCAGCCAAGGATAAATTGCTTTATTGCAGTATAAACCAGCTAATGTTTTCTATATGACTAGTTATAAGGATATTACTGCTTTGGTACTTTGGCTGGTCACACGACCAATTACATCACGACAGGGACTGCTATGACATCACAATGACTGTTAATAGGAAATATCCTATTTTCAAATTGCTCTATCTCGAAAATTATGTTACTTAGATTTGATTCTTTTTTCTGCGTGGTTATTGGGATAAATATGTTATAAAACCTATCTCGGTCTGATTGCATTTTGATCAATTACATTTTTGGCTCATTTGACGCACTTTGACTGCAAATAATTTATATATCTATGTGCACGATAGCACATTAGAGATACATTTTCACCATTTATTTACCATGAATCTCCATAAAATCCAAGGTTTGAAAGTAACATATTTTGACCATATTTGACCTTTAAATCACATGGATATATAGATACTGATTCATGGATCATTGAGATAGATCATTCGCAGATCACTCATAGATCCTTCATATAATGTAACATTCATGGATCATTCATATATCAATAGTCAAAGAGTTAATTTCATATTTTAAACATCTTGTTAAGTTCGATTATGTTTGTAATATCACAAAATGACAGTCTCCGCTTCTAACCGCCCTGGTCCATGATTCTATCAGTTCTAGTTAGTAGCACATAATACA
Organism: Himantozoum antarcticum; assembly: GCA_027564295.1. NCBI lineage: Eukaryota > Metazoa > Bryozoa > Gymnolaemata > Cheilostomatida > Bugulidae > Himantozoum > Himantozoum antarcticum. Next base: position 9,591 of record JAOQGN010329562.1, read on the forward strand.
GTGGCATAGGCCAGTTAGGCCAGTTAGGCCAGTTAGGCCAGTTAGGCCAGTTAGGCCAGTTAGGCCAGTTAGGCCAGTTAGGCCAGTTAGGGATAGGCCAAGCAGCCTTTCACTACTGACGATCAGTGATAGTATTGATCAGATGACCAAGAACTTGTTATTTAATATTTTTCATCATGATAGTCATCCCTTTTCTAAGGACACTATCAAGCTAAGATCTGGTAGAAATAGCTAATTCTAAGAATCGCACAGCCCATGGAAAGAACTCTTCTAGCTCATGTTTTAATAGCATTTTAAATGCCTGTTTTAGTAGAGGCTGCGTGTAATTACTTTTTGCTTTTAACTCTATACTGATGTTACTATCTACTAATTTTAATTTCTATTTTCTATGTCGCTTTTCATTTAATGGTCTATTTATTTATTTATTTATCTATTCATTTATTCATTAATTTTATTTATTTATTTATTTTAGTATTCTATAGTAGATGGGCACCACACTGTATGAATTAGTATTGCTATTTGGATTATAGTGACGAATAAAATATCCATTGACAACTTATTTGTTCTTTGCAGATTGCGATATAAGAGTAGACAACTCTTGCAATAATAGCAATATGAATATAATTATAATTACATGTACTAATTATATGTTACAATGTGAGAGTGTGGAAGGAAGGGTGGAATTTCTTCACAGCATGTTAGTTATATTGTTAGCAGTTAGTTCAAATATTCACAATATATAGTTTTATCTCACTAGTGAGATCAATTCGTCTACCTGCACTTGATCGCAAACCTCAATATTAATCCATAATAATAACAGAAATAATTTATACTTCCGTATATTAAGATACATTTTCAACGCCTTTAACTAAGAACTTTCACAAAACGCAGGATCTGAAAATGGCATATTTTGTCCTTATTCGATCTTTATTAGTAATATTTGATATAAGTAAATAGTAACATTCATAATTGGGACTGAATCTGGGCGAATTACGGCAAAGTACCTACCACAGTGGGACTGAATCTTGGCGAATTACGGCAAAGTACCTACCACAGTGGGACTGAATCTGGGCGAATTACGGCAAAGTACCTACCACAGTGGGACTGAATCTGGACGAATTACGGCAAAGTACCTACCACAGTGGGACTGAATCTGGGACTACTCACCTCTAAATTTATAGGGATATTTCTCACAGAAAGAATTTTATATTCTGTTTCTCAAACAAAGCTAGGTCAATTTCAAACCTAGCAAGTTTTCATCTTCATAAAATTACTGTACGAAATGAGTCATACCTTTTGCTCTGTTCAATATCCTGACTGCCCAGACACAGTGAATATATTGTAAGTCTACTCTCCACCATGGTTTGTCCTCGCCTAGGGTAACAAACAGGGAGTCGTACAATCCAGCTGGGATGTGGACCCCATCATTGGCTTTACTAGGTCCATAGGTATTGGACCCAGCGTATATGGAGGAAGCACTTGCGGGCTTACCTATAAGTTATAATATGTCAAATTTTAAAATTTTAAAATTTTTAAAATCCACTCGCCTACTCACCTCACCTCACCTCACAGGAGTAAATATTGTGGTCGAAGCCAAATCCGCCATATTCCAAATATTCCATGTTTCCAAAATGCTTTAGCAGGCTTGCACCATTGTATGCAAACATCACAACTTCTTATTGTTTTTTGATCTCAAGCATTACACCATTATTATTGTGGAAGCTATGCATATCTTGGATGGCACAGTTATGTGTAGAAACTTAGCACTTTCATAAAACAAACCGAAAACCAATACGATTTTATAAAATTAACTATAAAAGGCTGTATATCTCGCTTGAATCTGACAGGAAATTGTGGCATGGCATGATAACCAAAAGGCCGGTGACTAAACGCTGACACTGACTAAATGCTGATACACATACTCACAAACAAGGCAAATTGTTGATAATCCAATATAACGAGACTAGCATAACTTTAGTCAAGTCACACCCAAATTTTTCTGTTCAAAATTCCATAGTTTTTCTGGTCATAACTTCAATGACATTGAATTCTTTGCATGTATATGTAGATTTATTGTGTCTTACAAAAAACCATACATCAAAGCCGTATTTGTATCTTATTTAAATGTTGTTAATGCAATTGTTATTCAATACATGCTTTCCTGTGAAAATAGCTATTTTAACATATTATATCTCTGATAGAAGAATGCTCGCATCAAACATGCTATGAAATATTATGTCTTGAGTAGCGATAAACTGCTATGCTACACTACGACAGGTGCATATTTATGACCTCAAGCATTTGGATGTTCAAATGTAGAAGATTTGACCCATGTTCAATGCTCGTCGGTTGATTGGGGTTGAAAACATTTAAAATCTTGAAAAGGTAAATACTAAAAAAACAAGGTGTTGTCTTCCAGTTGCTACTGGGCATAAGATCTTAACTACGCCTTGAACTGCAGGCACTAGCTGAAATTCCATACTGATTATTGCTGAATGCAAATGCTATTTGCTAAAACTATTCTACTTTTCTGAGGCATATATTAGTGTCTCAGACTCTCGACATTCCGAAAGTGTATTAGGCCAGAGTTGCCTAGGTCCAGTCTCAGCCGAAAGTAGTTTATATATATTATATACACCTAGTAGTTATTCATATCGAAATATATAATCAGTGTGCAAAGAACTCTAGCTAATAATCAATCATCAATCACATTGCAGTTCACAGCACACTAGTCTTAATCCAGTGCCTTGTTCCCAATTAAAGTGGGCACCTAAACCCTCCCCTAACTACAACAAGACTTGGTAATGGTACTCCTCTACAAAAATGTCAGATTATTCTGAGATGAAGCTGTCAAGTCATTACCAAGTCCTATCATTACCCACTACCTACAGTACTGTGTAAATAGAAGAGTTATTTATGGAATAATGTGAAACTTTACTGGTGAATTAGTGTACAGTGTACTGATTCCATCGTGCCCAATTTTCCCACCATGGTGATGGAAGACCTACAGATAATTCACAAATGCTGATCATTTTTATTTTTGAAATATGGAAGACAACACTTTGAGACCTGAAAATCATTCTCCGCAAATCTTCAGCATTGACATTTTGAATAAATATTTGAAAAATTATCACTCATTAGTAGCAGAAAAATGATATATTACATGATCATAAAATTCAACTCTACATTTGCTTGCAACCCTCTACTTTTGCCTTTCAATTTTCTACTTTTCCTTTTCAAACCTCTACTTTTGCCTTTCAATTCTCTACTCTTGCCATTTCGACTCTCTACTTTTGCCCCAACTTTCTGCCCATAAAGGATTTCCGTTACTCGGGCTATTTCTTGGAAACATTGAAAGTTCAATTTTTAAAAATATATGCCCCTGCCCTTTTCTCCAATGATATCTTGCCACATTTAGTATCCGATATATTAACGGTGCCAAAAGAAATCAATGGAACTTTCCATTTAAAGTCCACAGTGCTATTAATGTTTTTAATTCTACCACCTGTTTCATCAGTGACCAAAAGAATCACAAATTTGTCAAATACTAGTTTCTGGGAAAAACTACGTATATCTTGTAATATATCTACATTTATATTGTAAGTTATTACTAAAAGGGAAGACAAATATGATGATAAAATTTATGATAAAAACACTTTTTAACATTTTATATTGTCATATATATTTAATATTTCTACATGTAGTTGTTTATGAAAGTTGATAGAAAAAAAGGAAAATGTGCTTAAATAAATTGTGTTATTAAAAATTAAAATTACTCCTATGAAAAATATTAGATTCTTTGGTAAACAAAGAATTATGAGAAACAAAATAATAAGCTTGTAAGAATATAAGAAGATAAATTAAATTAATTCAACTTTAATAAACCTCATAAAACTATAAAACAGTATATTTATTATTTACAATGCAATCAATTACTTAAATGCCTAACTATTACTATAGAGTTTTATAGTAATTAATAAAATAATAATTATATAAATTTACAATTGTATAAATTATTATTATAATGTCATTAAGTAATTATTGTAAAACGATATAGCAAGGCTTGGACAATTTTACTTCAAAGTAAAAGCTGGATCTATATCATGAAAAGTAAAACCAGCATATTGTATTAGTTTATATTTAATAATCATTAAATTAAATGTTAATATTTAATATGCTACATTTAGGGTGATTTCGAGAAGCATAAACCAACGGCTTATGAATTAAGCAGCCCAAAACCAGTTCGGCACCAATGATTATTTTGAATAAAAAATAATAATATTTTATTCAGAAATAATAGTTTGGTGACGTGACCTTCGGATCAGCAGAAATTCAATAATTTATATCGTCTGCATTTCTATAGATAGCCTACATTTAAATCGAATCCCATTGTTCCAAGACATCATTGTGAGTGCAACCTTGACATAGTTATCAATATTAGGGATAAAAGTAGGAACTTTGGCTGAAACAACAGAGTTGGAATTTAAATTTCTCATATTTATTAAATATTTGAAACATTTGGGAAGGTAATTAATTTATAGGTATTGTGAAAATTTAAGTGGGTGGCCCGACGTTGCTGACGCGATGGAATAACGATTTCGTCATTTCAGCTTGCCAAAATTTGCTTTGATAAACTAAACATACTATTTGAAGCATTAGAAGACACAACACCCTCCCCCTG
>JAOQGN010329673.1:0-21681 GCA_027564295.1 Himantozoum antarcticum
TATGACAATAGTATACGTATTATATGACAATAGTATACGTATTATATGACAATAGTATACGTATTATATGACAATAGCATACGTATTATATTATAATATTATACATTTATAAATATAATTACTGCTATAATTAATGTATAACAGTTGTACAGGTATATATTTATAGTAATTATATACCGGTACAAAATGTACATGGTGAGAGGGGACAACTCTTATTTATAAGTCGCAAGATGTTGGTTGTTTCACCCTAATAATATATTATAATATTAATGCAGTTTGTAAGTATTGAGAACTTTATTTTTCGATTAAGCTGTTATTGTTACTTTCGCCCCCTTGTGCTCGTGCAGTGAAGAAGTGACAGATGAGTCAGCTAACCTTTGTGGTAGTCAGTCTTCCTTTGTGTAACTCCAGTTCTATTTTCTTATCGGTACAGTGCTATGCCAGATTGTACACTATTATAATGGTTCAAAATTGATATCTTTATATTTTTACTTTGAAGCAATAATGAACACAATTCCTAATGATATACATGTATATTTTACATCTATTGAGCAGATTTTCTTGAAAAAATGAGGAAAAATAATACTGTGAGGTATTCTAACCATATGCTAAACTTCAATTTTGTAATAATACAACTAGCAGTCTCTGTGATTGGTGTTTTCTGAAACCAGCTTTCATCTTGTGTAATAGCAATATAACAAAAGGAGATTATTTTTGAGGATTTTGTTATAATTTTATATGACAAATTATTATATATGAATGACATATTTGCTCCAGTGTCGAAGTTTGAAGTAAGATAAATTTTATGTCTGCTATTATAAAATATTATATTTCAATAATACATGTATATTATATAAGTATAAATATAATACAAAAACAGCGGTCTCATGCCAACGAAGTATGCACTTCTCAGGAACTCTCTATCTTATGGCATTGTAATTATTATGTTGTAATACGAGTATCAACCGGCGCTAACAAAATTCTACAATAAAATATAAGGATGATATGATACATAATAATTCAGGAGGAAACATAATAATTATAACAATGAGATCACTAGCAGATTTGTAGCAAAGATAATTCAAAGACCTACTATCTTTGCCTCTAGGACGCCAGTCATGTAACACGTGTTTCATATTACAGAAAATATGTCCTAAAACTGCTAATTTACAACAGAATCACACAGTGAGTCTGTTGTATAACATCCAGTGTCATCGTATCAGAAGAATATGTATACAAAATTACAAATAATAAAATTACATTAAATAACAAAAAATGTAGAATTCCTTCAACGCCAGCGTTAAGGTAATTCACAAAACAGCTTGTTATTATAATAATAACTATAATAATATTTAATATTTATTAATTAGTTTATATTAAATAATAATGAAGTTAAATTAAGTCATTTGTCTATCTTTGGATTATTGATTCACAAAAATAGTAATAATGAAAATTGATTGCAAACACACGGAAACTCTCAAAGTAAAATGGCCGTAATCAAGCATTTCATCAGCCAATAAAAGCTACAAATTAACAAAATGTCAATGTGTATATGTTCTGCAAACTACGTCAGCAATAAGCTGCCGGCTGCTAATGTCTAGTATGTGAGTAGCTCACCAGGCTTGCGTCAACTTGTTATCGCAGGTAACAATATAACCTGTCCATTGTATGAAAGTACATTACCTATCATGAACTCTCCTTGAGCCGACAACTGACAGCACAATTTCTCAACAATAACCTTTCTACATGTATGGAAGCAGATCATGTGGGATATAGGTGGGGTCTCTCTTTGTGCTGGACCCTGGTTTCCTCAGCTGCTGGATGATCCTCTTGAAGTGAAATTTGTATGTGTATCTTTTGCCGTGTGTCTTGGTAAGTATAAGCTTATCATAGTAGTATCGGAGGGCTCGGGATAGCTTGTCGTAGGTCATGTTTACCTTCTTTTTCTTCGCGCCCCACTTAGTGGCTACCTCATCGGGGTTGACCATTCGGAACTCCCCATAGCTGCCTTCCCAAGCTATACACTCACTGTTTCCTTCATCATCCAGCAGTGATAGGAGAAACTGCCACAGCTGTATTTGGCCACCTATAATTATGAAAGAGTACAATAAAGTATATAGTCGAGGTTCTAATAATATGTAATTAGGGCTTGGGATATGGAAACTCAGGTTATATATATGTGGATTTATAACCAATGCAGATTTATAACCAATGTTGAAAGTTTTGTTAAACAGCAATATCGAAAATTTGGTAGACATTTAGAAAGACGTCCAGTAGCCCGAGATCCAAAACCTCAACCCCAAACACAAGCCTCGGGGTACTGGATGCCATAAGATATTCAGACCGAAAGTTTGTTTCACCATCAATGCAATATCTATCACAACACACCGATGGTTCAGGATGTTGGACTTTAGTGACTATAAAAAAATTCAAGTCAAGGTTACTTTTTCCTCAAATAAAAAGCAATTCATGACATGGCTACACAACAACTAATTACCACAGTACTGTATGATATACAATATTGTTTTCTTTGTCTACTGGCTAGAATCTTTTGTAATATTATTATTATTATAGGTAGTGTGTGTGTTATGATATCTTGTGATCATTGACAACACCTAGAATGATGTAACATTAGTGAACAACTCTTGTGTATGTCAGCAAAGAGTGATGGAAATATGCTGCCGACTGCTTCATGTGTTTGGTGTTCATGTATAAGCAGCGTGTAACATTGCTAATTACCTAACATATACAACACTTTGATCTGCTGTTAGCTTCTATTATGCTAACATCACATAAATAGAGTTATTATATACTTGAGGGTCATAATCGACATCAGATGAGTTCACCTATGCCTGTATTCAAGTTCTTACAAGTTGTGACTTGGGAGGGGCAGATCGAGCACCCAGTATCAACTAGTGTAAGTTTAGGACCATAGGCTAAAGCTCATCTTGCCTGGTATCACTTATGCAAGTCTAGATGATGGTCTATGATATAACTTTTAACTGGGTGCAAGTAAATGATTCTCTGAATTATTTTGAAATGCAATATATGCTGACATAATGATATTAGCAGTTGGTTTAGCAGTTGATTAACAGTTTATTTATATACACAGCACAATGTAATTTAGATCAGCAATAGCTGGATAATGTCTGCCTCTGATACCTGGCTAGCTACGCTGCTAAAGATATGATAGTTATATTTAGCAAACCTTGGTTGTGTTTTCATGCCTCATAATAAATATACATCACTGTGGAATTACTTTAAAAAATATCTACATGCAACTTAGTTGCTTATAACAAAATAATTGTTGCAATGGACAATTATTATTATCATTACATGTGAGTGTTTATGTTTATAATAAACCTTTGTTATTATTCAAGATGCTAAAGTTGTTACATCATAAATTTTCTGAATATTTTTATTCTTTGAATGGAGGGTGTATTTCCATAGGATTGCTCAACTTCTGCACCTTGCCGCCGCAAAAAGGCAATGTACATCTGTATGGTAACAGTGAACTGGAACATGGATTAGCTCGGTATCATGTTGTCAATTCTCAATTAATTGATGTATTAATGCTCATTAATTCAGTTGCACATGTAATGGCATGTTTTGTTGTAGGAATGACACCCAGAAGCTCCATAACTGCACTCAGGCCCATTGTTACCCTCCAGACTTGTTGTCTACTGTACTAGCTCACCAAACTATATATCAAACTAATAAATTATGTATATCAGCGATTATATACAGTAATCACTGATACACATACTATGTCCATCTTTTCTTACTTTTATCATTAGAATGTGTCATATTGAATATGTGAATAATCTCAGCAGTGTTGGCATGGAAACAAGTTTGAGAACAGCTATAATTGATACCAAAAAAGTTAATTTGGGTGCAATCCATTAAAATCAGTGTCTAAAAACAGTAGTAATGGATAATGCAGAGTATTGTAATGTTACTGCAAGTAATTAGTGACAGGTCACACTGCTACTAAAAGTATGAATGAAAGTTTGAATGTTTCAATATTTTTAGCTGTTAGATTGTGAGATAACACAGCAACCAAATAAAGCTTGTCTAAGCAACAGACTGAGTAATGCAAGAAAACTGCTCTAACATCGTGTGTGTAAAATACATTTTTCATACCAATAAATTTGCTGCCAGAGCAGCATTAATTAAGAGATCACCAGCAGCAGCTGCCGGAAGAAAATGTAGCTGAAGCAAAAATTGTAGCTTTTCATATTAAATTTAGCAGACTGGCAGCATATTGTCCAGCCCTCAGATGTTTTGCTGTTAGCAGATTTTAATTTTTAAAGTTCCTTTAGTGTTTTAGTATAATTATCAGTGCCTGTCTTACGCTGCATGTACTGCACTTTGCTATGAGACCCTATTTAGTTTGAAATAATTGGACTTTGGTGAGGATTGGAATCCTCGCCTGGATTGGAAATAATTGGACTTTGGTAACATGGAATCATTATTTAGTCTACAAATGTATATACGTATGTTTTGGAGCATGGAGCCGTTTGATGTCTGTGTATAGCTAAGGGCTTGGCATATACTGCTGTCTGTAATACTGCAAATGGAGACAAACCTATCCCTTGTCACTTTACGATCACAATCTTATTCTCATTTTGTCTCTATTCCGAAGAAGAAATTAAACGCCACTCAATCAGAACTTAAATTTTAAAACTTCGTCTTTGATCAGCATCTGATAGTAATTAATGTACGGAGATTAAATTGAAGATGTGTATATATGATGGAGATATTCCGTGTGTATAGTATTTGGTATAGGTACGCTTCACTTGCTCTGTATGTCTCAGTGTCATAATGTTTTATTATAGATGTGATATTCTGGCTATTGCATGATATAATAGTGGTAATAATAATTACTTAGCGCTTATTGATTCTTATCTTACTCACCTTGTGATCGGATCCTGTCCATTAGCTTATTCTTGTATTCTTCTAAAACAACTTGATTGGTTTCTAGAAGTATAAAACAAGCCATAATTATAAATAGTGCCATAAAATAAAGAGAGTTGGCTCGCATAAAAAGTGAATCTCATTTTAGGTTGGCATTTACAATAAGACTTTTCTCATTATATAATTTATGTACAAGCATTATCCAAATTGCAGACAGTGCTGTAGCAGCTTTCTATATTTAGCATACTGACAGTCAGGCTGGACTCAACTCTCCTCCCATCTAATATCAGTTTGCATTTTGTAGCGAATCTTCTTCCAGTATCAGCTTGACCAGTATAATTCAAGAAATATGAATCAAGGATAATACAGAGGTTATCACTCCTGCAGTTTTGTATGGCAGATTCTGTATTATTGGCGCAAAATAATAGAATTCTTTTTTCTACCAATAATATTGTTATTTTCTTACCTTCTGGATCATAGTCATTGTACACGACCGCTGTCGGGTATTGGGCTGTCGGGTATTGGGCGTAATGCATTCTGTCTGCAGTAGTGTAATGCATCACATGTTCTTCATAGCTAGGTGGTGGTAATGCTGAAGCTGCCAATGTGGGTGCATTGACTGGATGATTGAACTGTCCTAGATGATGCTGTGCTGCTGGCATCATACACTGCTGGTGATTGTACACGCTTTCCATATATCTGTAGATAGAAATTGGCAATTGTCATTCTGTTGCCTCACATAATTTTATATGACAAGCATTTATGTACATATAAATGAAATTGCAATTAATTATATGAAGATAAAATATGGCACTTTGGAGCACTATTATTTGCCGCTGTTAAAGAGTTGTACTAAGCATAGTTACACTGGAGATACACAAGTGTATATTATTATATTCTTAGAAATTCATTAAATATGTGATTGATGTTTTCGCTGCTAAATATTTGATTTCTAATGTATTAATTTGTATATTACTTATTAGCATAAATATCATGGTGGTGTTGACACATTTATAAGTGTCATAAGATCAGTGGTCCATATCAATGGGCAGATATTAATACCTATTATTGATACAAAATTATTGTTCCATGCCAGAGATTGTGTTTGCACAGAGTTACCTTACAGGGGTGTTGACTACGACTCTTTACAACGCGGTGTAGGATGATACTGTGTAGTATTGATCATATCAAAGATCAGGATTTGTCAAAAATATGCTCTTTGTGCACCAATAAAGATGTACTAGTTGTATTGATCAGTGAACAATTATATTATTATTTATTATTAATTAAATTATTATTAATTATATAGTACACTCGTCCATTAAAATTCTAGCTGGAACTAAACGTTTCTTGTTTTAGCACATGAATTCAATTAATTTTAATTATTATTTGTTTAATGCTTAGTTATATACATATTGTATATTTATAAACCATTAGGACACAATCAGGCTCAAGAGGGGCTCAAAAGTGACTGTGCTAGATTTACTTCCAAGGCTACATACACAATGCTGTGAGGTGGGGATGCACTGCGTTATCAGTAACTTAGTTCACCGATCTGGTTGTAAAACATGAGCTAGTTACTATTAAAAATGCTTCAACAATAAAGCAATAACGTAAAGCAATACAGTCCAAATATTTGGGAGCTACGCTTTACGTATGCAAGGCAAATTAAAGGCGAATAACGTGACTATATAATAGTAACATAATAGCAATAATGTTATGTTATAAAGGTAAAACAATGTAGTCCACATTTAAAGAGTTGTAAGTTACAATGTGTAGGTTTATTACAACCACTCAAATAATTATTATAAGCTGCAATTACTTACAAGTAATAGCAGTGGCATTTTACTGCAGCAAGTTTCGAATGCGATTTTATATAACCAGAGCTACATAGCTTATTGATTGTTATTTTGGTTTGTTCAAAACAAGCAGTTGGCCACGTAGTTCCAGCTAACTTATATAATACACACATTCTAACGGAACTCACAGCATGACCAGCTTACCTTGCTTGTTGCTGGTATTGGTGATGTGGTAACTGATTGTAGTAGTGTGCTGGTACTGATGGCTGGCACTGTTTGTTACTTGACGTCTCTACGTACAGGGCTCGCTCCTCACTGAACTGTGGTTGGCTCTTTGACACACAGGGAACCATCTGATCTGAGTACCAACTCTCGGCAGAAGATGATGCCGGGGATCCTCCGCAGTACTCCAAATCTGACAAAGAAGGAGATGTGGCTGTTGAGTATTGGCTCTGGGGACTTGTTGACTTGCGTAGCTGCTCTAGAGATCGAGCATCATTTAATACAAACTCATTGATCTCTTCATTGTCCAAATAACACAAGTCTTCTAACTTGATGTCTCTTAGATCTGTAATATTGTCTAATATCTGTTCGTCGCTGCTATTCGATTGCTGCTGTTGATATGTGCTGCTGGGATTGGTAGAGCTACTGTTGCTTATGGCATACTGGCAGCCATATTGTCCATATGATTGTGGTTCTGGTTTGATACTAGCAAGCATGCTAGAGTAGCTACCATTAATCTGCCACTGGTTCAATGTGTTTGCAGCTGGAGCTAGCTGGTGAGTTGGTGGTTGACTGTTGCAGATCATCATTGTGATTAGTCACTGCAATCTAGAGAATAAGCAATATAGAGAATAAGTGTCATGTACCATTCAGCATTGGTGACCAAACTGTAATAAAGACAGAGTGACTGTGACAAATGACTTTATATCATAGCAATATCGTGATATTAATAGCTATCACACTTATTGTCATCTCTGTTTTATTGGCAATATTTTGGGTACTTGGCACCCATTACACTATTTTCACACAGCCACCAATTTTGATATATTAAACACATTCGTACTGATGTTGTCTCTTATTTATTAATCACTTGTCTAAGTAAATGTTTATACAAAAACCGATGCTAACGATTATACAATACTTTTAATACAAAATACATGATGAAAACAAAGATGATATATACTGCTAATGTAGCACGTTACTCTCCATTATTAATCTGGCAGTGGGTGTTCTGTTTACATAACGCTACCGATAGACATCTTGGTGCTATAACATGCAATCCACTGAATGACATCATTAAATATACACTTAGTATGTTTATGTTGTCATCTAAACAAAATAAAAGTGAAGATACACAGAGCCATCCATCTGAACGGCAATAAAAGTTGTCAGCTAGTAGGCTGTCCGGCTAGGTTAAGCTTACACAAATATTCACCTGCTGCTGCTACTGTTTATATCAAACTGTCCAATCTAAATTTCCTTCTGTAATCTATATGATGATATGAAGTTACTGTTACAAACTGATCAATTAATAACGTTATTTTATAATCCGAACTCAAGCGATATCATGACTTGCAAGTGAGTGTGCTAGACGGAATGTGATGGTGAACCGCTCCACGCCAGCTGCTTTTGTTGAGTTCCATGCTTAACCAAGCAAGACAACCAAGATTTCTTAATCATCAACCAATGGGTGAAAGTCTTTGCAGAAATTAGTCAAAGGATTTGAGACATTAAAAATTACCATAATATTATATTATTATGTGGAGGAGACAAAAGGGGTCCATCGGTTTAATACAGTCAGTACCGTTTAAGCGGTTAACTGACATGTCATTATTGGAGCATGTCTACCTGGCAGGACAGAGTTTCCGCCTGACCTTTACATAACCATTACTTTTTGTTGTTAAACACACAGCAATAATTATTCAAGGATTTTTCTTTCTTCAACGATTCTGAATAATTTGATATTGTTCATTAAAAGTGTATGGCAGGAAAATTTCTAGAAAAATCAAGCTAAGATATTTCATATTCCGTCAACAGATATAAATACAAATTTTCAGCTAAATACCAGGCGACAAAATTTTAAAAACATACAAACTCCTCGCAACAAATGTGCAAAATTTTATGCATCATAGAAAAATATACTATATTTTAGATAAGAAATAAAATATATCTTGTTAATGCGAATAATAAGTAGCTTCTTATGTGAAAACTCGCAAGTGACTTAGAAATTTGAAAAATTAAAACTTAATTAAAAATTAAAACTTGCACGCACTTTAACTAACAGATAACTCCCAGGGTTTGAAAAAGCTCGCATTAAGTTGATTATATTGCAACAAGATATGTTTTAAGATCTTGACACCTGCTTTGATGCTAAATACGAATGCCGGTATGTAAATCTTGACTGTATTGGCCTACCAAGGCTTTTACAGATTAAAAACTAACATCAGGCATAGAAAATGTCAAGTCCAGGTATAAAATAGGTGCCAAGTTTTTTGCAAATTTTATTGGTCCTCTATAAGTGGCTATAACTGCCTCCTTCAAATCTTTATATAGAGTAATAGCCAGTATTGGCAAGGCTCTGCTAAAGGTTTAATTATATACTTGTTTTTGCTTTTTCTTGATGCCAATTTATAACTTATTTTAGGAAGATCTGAAGTCCTAATTGATTATTGTACTAGATTTAAATATAGCAGTATAACCTTTTGCAGCAAAATATCTAATATTAACTGAAAAGAATACTGAAATATTGCAGGCTTGGGAAAATAAAATACTGCAGTGTTAAGGGGAACATAAAAGCTTAATCTCACAAATATTTTGTGGGTGGGTTGTGGGTGGAAATATTTTTAAACAGCTAAAAGCTGTGATCAGATTTATCACAGGGCTGTACAGGCTCATATCCAACAGCGTAGGCGACTATGGCCAATATAATGCCACTAAAAGTGTTGGTACTCATAAAAATGTAATAGCTTCAGTTCCAATTACTTTTGGTAAAATGGCACCATCCCAAATACGCATCGGCCATTTTTACAGAAATGTTTTGGCAGCTAGTCTATAGAGATATCTCCTGCATATTTTTATTGTTTAGCTTTGACGTAATAGTATAGTCAGTATATTATAGGTGAGTACCCTAGTTTTTATGACAGCTAAAGTTAGGCTGGGTGTAAGGCCCGCTTTAGTTTCTGCCGTTATTGCCAAGACAGCCAGTATTGTCAAATCATAAAGTAAACTATCCAAATTAATACCTGATTTGCACTAACTTAACACAGGGGAGTGAATCAGACAGCTAAATAATAACACACAAAGAACAAATACTACGACTAACGATAGTCGACTGCAAAGGTTGATGGCTGGTTTTTCATGACGTTGGAAAATCATTTCAATGATAAAAATTGAGGATCAAAGTAGAGTAATTTTGTAATTAATTTTGCTTAAAACAGGGGTCACAGCTCATAGATAAGTTATTTGATGACAATGGGATTGTATAAATCGCCTAGCCACATGTATATAGTATGGAATATGGACAGTTAGCATAGCAACGGCCGTTTGCAAACTGAGTGTTTATAGATTGTGCGTTGAGGTTTGGGGTTGAGGCATATGGTTACCACCCGTCTAATGCCTATAGTAATCTAACCTACTGATACCTTGTTTCCAAATGGCAGTTACGAATAAACCCTGATTCATACAGCATTACTATAGTTTTAGTTTATTTCTCTTCTTCGTCTTAGTATTACGTGTAAGTGATACTGATAGAAGATGACAGAAGATCAGAAGAACCGTGTCATGGAATACTGCAATCAGGTTTTGCAGTCCGTAGAGTCATCATATCGGTGACAATATGTATTGACACTGACAGCTGACAATATCCTACAATATGACGCATGCCCTGCACTTAAAATGCTCAGAAAAGATGTCACTTCTAAGCCTGACACTATTGGAAGTGTTACCAATAATTAATATATTGAACTGAAAGGATATAATTATGCTTAGCCTATAAGATAGCATGAGTTCTCAAGTGCATTATGTGTTGTCTTGTTTGGACAATAATCTATCTAACAAACTAATCAATAATCAGCGGGCTTGAGAATTTTGGAATAAAACTATAATATAAATATCATAAGTCAATAGTTTTTGCTAAGTTGTAATTTGCAAAGTACATGTAGTAATTACTACATTAGTTCACAGTAATTCACTAGTTAGTTCCCTGGTTAGGACTATTCTATTCCATTAATTAGAATAATTAAACTATTCTATTAATAGAATAGTTTTTTTTCTGAAGATTTACCACAAGTTAAATAACACAATAATTAACGGCATGGCTGAAGAATGGCTAACTAATAACTCCATTATAACTCTACTATAATAACTCCTAACCAGGGAACTAACTAGTGAATGTCTATAAATAAAGGTTTTACAGTGTGATAGAAAGCCAATGTGCTGCCATGTTGCACACATCTGTTGACTTTGCTGTGTTTTTACTTTACAACAGTAGCCGCCCAATCTACTACAGCCGCCCATAATATAATAGGTGGCTGCAGTTGATTACGGCCACCTATATTTCATACTGAGAGCAAAGATGATTATTATACATAATTATAACATACAGTAAGGGTGAATTCAACAAGTGCGAAACGACGCTTATGACTTAAGCGGCCCAAAACAAGTTCGGCAACAATGACTATTTTGAATAAAAACTATTAATATTTTACTCAGAACAAATATTTTGGCGAAATGACGGGGGCCGTCGCGTCAGCAGATATTCAATATTTTTTATTGCCTGCATTTCTTTGCATAACCTATATTTAAATTGAATCCCATTGTTCTGAGACATCATTGCGAGTGTAACCTTGACATAGTTATCAGTATTAGGGCTAAAAAGTAAGAATCATGGCTGACGATATATTTTGAATTTCTCATGAATTTCTCAAATTTATTAAATTTCTAAAACATTTTGGCAAGATTATTTCAATCATATTTATTATTAAAAGTTAATTTTATGACCCCGAAGGAGCTGACAGGATGAAATAATAGGTTTCGACGGGTTCAGCTTGCCGAAATCAGCCTAAATATAGTGTATAACAATATTTATTTATCTTTGATGAGAGTCTACAAAATTCAACCTCAAAATGGTCAGGAGTGGGTACAACTTGTTGTTGCTGCATGGATGATTCTGAGCATGCACATGTATAAAGTATTAGTCAATGACTCAGAGGGTAATTTAAGAAATACCTAATATAACACAAAACTAGCAAAATTGTGGTCATCTAAACTAATAAAACCAGTGTTAGTGGTAAGAGAAATAATCTAAATAATCTAAAATAACCAGAGGTATTTCTTGTTTTGTGGCTTAGTGGCACTCTCACTATGCTCTATGGTATGATATCAAACTAGCTCCTAAGTAGTTCCAATAGCTCAGCAATCAGTTCTACTCTACCGCCATCAGTAGTGCATTTTGGACAGGCGAAGTGGGCAGTACGGGGAGGGAGGAAGGGGGTAAGGTCTAGGGCTACACTGTGGAATCGCCTTCATCACAATTATTATATAGGTAGAGGTCAGAATTATATAGGTAGAGGTCAGAAGGTAGCCAATTTCAAGAGACTTTTACGTTTACCAGTGCAGAACTGAAGATAGCCACTTTGTCATGGCCTAATACATGTAATAAGTTGAAATAATATGCTTGGTGAGCCCAATATTAGATACATGTAGCTTACCCAAATATTAGTTATACTCTAATAATATTCCTCCAGAATGTAGACTATAATTCCACAGGTTCCTTCTGATGTACTTTGTGGGATGATGCAGCAACGCAACCTAACAATAATATATTATGTATATTCACTTTAGTTTGCTCGATAAAAATTGGTAGGCTACAGAATTTTTGTAGTTTGTTCAGTAATCCAAATGTTAAAGAAATATTTTGTATGTTTTGTTGGACCAGCCAACTGTTAAGAGAGACCAGCTCCAAATGATTTCATTCCCGCAATTGCAACCGCTGACGCATCTGCCTTTAATTAATGTAATACAACTCATAGCCTCAAATCATATTCCAGCACTACATCATGCTACACATTAACATTAAATCAAGGCTTTGCGTGTAAAAGTTGTTATTATCATGAGATTGAATTACCTATCTTCTTCTTGACCTTTCGACAGTATTAGATTGTATGAGTAGAAGAGATAGGTATGTAACTATAGCAGTAATACATAGCATGCAGGGCATCATGACTGCACTCATTTGAAGGGTGGCATACCCATAGACCCACACCACACACCAGTAACTGGTGGTATAACAATATGTGACAGTTAATTTATATTATTGTCATAGAAATGACTGTTGTCTATGTGCAATTTTTACTGTTTTTGTTTGTGCTATTAACTATGTGTAATGTTTACATCTAAGATCTAACTGACTGTGTATAATTCTGACACTTGGTACACACTGGTACTGTGTATACTTACTTCTCTTAGTGTATAATTTTACGGGCTTCAGTGTAGGTGTACGACATTAGAACATAGTATATATATGTACATATACCATCGTTTATATTAATTGGATATTTTATACATAAATATTACGTATTTTGCAACGCATTATGAACTTCATGTATATTAACTTGCTTGTCATAAAGTAAGTGTACAATAAAAGAGCTCTTAAACGATGTACAATAATGGAAAGCATTACATATTACCACGTACAATGATCAATAGAATCAAGTCAGCATATTGTTGCACATATCCATAGAACATATATATTTATATTTATATGTTCTATGGTATTTATATGTTATTTGCTTGGTTCATGGGTATGATAGGTTATAGCAGCTTCATTCTTCAAAAAGTTGTATAGTGCAAATTAAATTCTATTGCGAAAAATTAATTGTTATTGTTGCCATGTTTATATTATTGCCATATATTATGCAAATTTATATTTTAGCTAAGAATCTTGCCAAAGCTGGTGGGCTAGGTTAGGATAAGTTAAAATCCGTTTGTTGCCTCACGAATGAAAAATATTGTGGCCGAAGCCAAAGCCACCATATACGGCAGCCGATTTGCTCTCAATTAAGGGCTGGAGCAGATCCAGGCAAACCCAGGGTGTAGTATAACTAGCTTTTTACTCTGCATGCATTTGTCATATTTTATTGTTCATTATGTTCATTTGAGCAAAAGTTGCAAAGTTCACATAAAATATAAACACAATCAATGGCAATATAAAACTTGTTAGGCGAGCAACAATAAGCACGTGTGTAGTTACGCGCCATTAACTTTTAAAGGGCGTCTGCTGTCATGATTGGTTTAGATCTGTAGCAACTATTTAGTACCATTGCAATATATTAGAGGTGACACGAACATTGCACGGCACAATGGAAGGCCGTTATATAGCTTATCCTGTTACTAAGTAGACGCAATCACGTGGTATAATAAACCAAAATGGTGGTGTTAAAATGATAGCTAATAGTAATAAAATTGTTTGTGTATATTTATGAAACTGTACACGACAATGTTTGCTATTTTATCTATTAGCTATGCAGATATTGAAATGATACATTTGTAACCGTGTATGTAGATTAATTTTGGAGCGGAGGTAAGGAAGCAAGAAGTTAAACATTAAAATAATTATGATATACATAATTATTATGATGTACATAATTATTATGATTTCCCTATATTATTGTTTATTATTATTATTATTATTAATTATTAATAATAATATTAATGATAATATGGGGATATTATGTTCATATTATCTCCATTACATGGTATTATGATTATATTATAATACCATGCCATACCCTATCTAATTCTATCTATTCCAGGGCTTTACTTTTTCACTTTTAATTTTATTTACTTTTAGCTTTGATTTTCAGTTAAAATTTTTGCATTGAATATTATTTCTCTTGGTTGCTTTATGTATTATAGATGTAATTGTAATTTGTATATTAATAAATATTATTATTATAGTTTACAATATTTCTACTACTACTAGTTTATCAATACTTTTACAGTTCTACCCAAACGGGTGTGTTTTACCCTATGTGGTTAGAAGATTGAAGGCAATTTTGCCAGAATGCCACAATTTTGCCAGAATGCCACAGCTGGCACTCAAACCTGCAACCCCTGGGTAACCAACTGCACCAACCCGACTCCGGGTTATTAAGTCCGTATATTTGCCGCACGGGTCGGTCACAAAGTGTTTTGCAAGTGTTTGAGATGCCCACATTGGAACTAACTACTCGGGTGGTAGTAGTTCCGGTAACCCAACAAAATCCCATTGCCATGATCCCAACTTGGGATTTTTGAGGTTGAGGGTTTGTGGTTCAGGGCTATTTTGCAGTGGTATTTCTTCTTAGTGGGATTTTTGCAGCGGGATTTTGGGACGGATTCTCTAGTTCCAATGTGGGCATCTCAAACACTTGCAAATTACTTTGTGACCGACCAACGATTTGCCGTAAAAGTTTAACTAAAGATTTATTGCAAAAATAGTTTAGTTTCGGAATATAATTGAAAATGGATGGAATGTAGGGTGTAGACTAGCCAAGTTGGTGCGCGGCTAGTGCACATAAGGTCGTGAGCTTTGTGCGATGGACTAGCCAGGTTGGTGCATAATAATTATAATACAGCTGTTTGATAGGCCTAAACCTATTTAGGCCTAGCTAAATTGATTTGTAGACAACACGATTGCAAGCATATAACAGTGTCAGCGGCCAGCGCTACCCGCACATTTCCCGTGTTGTACACTAAGATCTATGAGGTTGAGAAATGGTGGTTTGGTGTCACTCATCCCATTTTATTCTGAGTGGTATCAAATGATGAGAATTTTCAATGGAACCGGTGGCTGAAAATTGCTTTATGCGGGCTACCACCTCTGTGGTTGTTGGTTGGTGGTGGTGGTGCTGGTGTGAGACTCCTTGCTGAACTTATTTAACTCATACTTTCTCTTTTCAATTAGATCTTGGAATCCCAAAAGCTGTCAATTTATGCATCTCTGGAAATAGTTGGTATCACACTGTCAATCCAGGTTTGCATCAAATTTACAGTCTTCCATTAACTTCCGTCAAATGTAGTCGATATTCATTATACTAGTCTTCTGTACTTTAGTTTTCTATTCTTTCACTGTGACAGACTTACTGTATAAGATTATGCACATTTCTTGACCTATTCCAATGATCACTCAGTTAAACTATTTTGACTTGTGTGGGGTCATTAATCTGCAGTTTTATTCAATAACTTCTTTCAATTTAATTCAATGTTAAATAAATACAACAGTTGATATTGTAATTGAATAAGTAGTTGAATAACCTTAATGTACATTGTGTATGTTTGCAGACGCAATTAACATGCCAAGTGCAAGTAGTTACCTACGCTCTTTGGAGTCCGGTTCCCCACTAACTTCAACACAGCCGGAGTATGGTAAGTCTGTGTCCATATTTGTTAACCTATGCTAGATAGAATGTGTGATAGTAGGGTGGCGATGGCAACCTAGGGGTGGTATTTTTTGGGTGGACCACCAGATTTGGTCGATTTTTGCGTAATCAGATAGATTTGACTGCTTAGTTCATTTGCTGATACAATCATATTAAATACACAGTGCAAGTACAAAATACATACAAATACACATACGAAATGCCAAGTGCAAGTAGTTATCTGCGCTCTTTGGAGTCCGGTTCCCCACTAACTTCAGCACAGCAGTAGTATGGTAAGTCTGTGCCCATATTTGTTAATCTACGCTAGATAGAATGTGTGATAGTAGGGTGGCAATGGCATCCTAGGGGTGGTCTTTTTTGGGTGGGCCACCAGATTTGGTGGATTTTTGCGTAATCAGACAGATTTGACTGCTTAGTTCGTTTGCTGATACAATCATATTAAATACACACACTCTCTGTGAGGCTGGACAAAAGGTATTTGTTGATGTTTGTTTTTTTGTTTTGCATTGTTTAAGGTGGCAATCCAATAGCAGAGCTAGTCTAGGGAAAGCCACCTCACCTTCAGTGTTTTACCCGCTGATCAGAACACAGGGAGCAAAGTTAAGGTTTAGAATCTTGCTCAAAGATTCTTAGCAAAGAAATTTTTTTTGACCGCAGCGGGAATCGAACCCAAGATCTCATCAGGTGCCGCAATGATAACCACGTGACAATCTCTACTCCCTTGTATTTAAATACACACTTAGTGAAACTGGACAAAAGTTAACATCTCAAGCTGTTGTTGCGTTGTTGTTATATTCTATTAATTCTATGCAGGAAACCCTCTGCGATCTCAGAATAGCTACACACAAGAATCCCCAAGGCTTCAATTACAACATGGAAGCCCTAGAGACCGTGCCCCTTCCTCGCAGTCTCCATTGGTTCGCAGGCCAGAAGAGAGTGGACAGAACTATATAAGCAGTCTCAGGTCATCACTGGAGCATCAGTCACCCAGTAACTTAGCGGACAGGAGCAGGTTACTAGCTGGTGATGACTACAGCAATGTTAACAGTAGCCGGCTATCAGCTTCTAGCAGCTACAAAAATCCTTATGTAGACAATGATGGAAACATAGCCAATAATCACAATCCTATACCCAGATCGTCTGTGGGTGACAGTAGCTCGTATCACAAAAGTCTAGTTGCGGAGTATAGGAAATCTGTGGGAGGTGAGGCTATGAGCCAATCTAGTAGACTTTTACAAGAGCATGACTCAGTTAGTCACAGTCAGTCACAGTCACATAGACCAAGCCTTCACCACCACCAGACTCCTCAAGCCACGGAGACCAGCACTAACTTCACGTCTGCAGCTGCTCACGGTATTCGAGACCAGAAAGCTGTGCCCAAACATACGCATAAAGCTGCCAATGGCACAGAAGTAGCTAATGTGAAGGCATCACCTCGCTCACAGCTGAGTGTGTTTAACTACGAGGGAGGAGATAGATCAAGTAGTAGGAATCATCTCCACATGCTGATGAACCACAATTTGATGAATGCGCACCACCAGCAAAACGAGGAGACAAACAAGAAGAAAAGTAATAATCTGAAGAAAACTCGCCGTAGGATCACTGTGAATCTGCAGGGTACCAGATATGAAGTGGGTGAGTCGTCTATGTATATCTATGTATATCGTCTATTCTATTGTACCTATGGCTCTATATGCTATCTACAGGTACAATATCTATCATGGTAAGTGTAGCAGAGCGTCATATATGAACCCTATCTCTTATATGGCTCATATACATGGTCACCCGTGTTTGTGTGGAGAGTCATAGGTTCTCTATTAGCCTTGTCGGCCAAAGGAACTGGACGCTTATAACTCACATATGACCCACTCATTTCCTATGCCAATGATATGTGAGACTAGACTAGTTCGCGCTTGAAATGCCAGACATATGAAGTTTACCAATTGGATAACTGTAATATTTTATCTTCACTCCCACTTGAAAATTTGAGCTATTGATGAACCATATCCATTGTACCATTTCATCATTATATTTCAACTTTCAACACTCGTTGATCAATGAAATACACATGTCTTTAGCAGTACGCTGTCGATCTGTGGCACAGGATGGCACACACAAATATTATCACGACAGCAAGATGGATTGCAATTTGCTTACAATAACAATAAATATTTATTCGCTTCAACTGTCAATTGAAGAGCATGTCAGCTGTTTGAGACCTAAATTGTCGTGTAGATCAAGTTTGGACTCTTTTATTTTAATATTATATTGATACAAAAGTTCAGTGAAAATGAAAGTCACGACTAGACCATTCTGTAATGCATGTTATTTGTTTGATGTTTTCCGTAATATATCATATATTTATCTAGTGAGAGAGGTAGTGGAGAAACTGGGTTACACAGTGACAAAAGATGACGACAGTCTGGCTTATCTCCTCTGGAACGATACATACGTATCAACAGATAGAATATCAGAGATGAAGAGTTTTCAACGTATCAACCACTTTCCCGGAATGGGAGAAATATGTCGTAAAGATTGCCTGGCTCGCAACATGGCCAAGTATGTATGATACATGCTATTCGGGTTCCAGATCTAGGATAGCTATAAGGGAATGATGTTGTGAAATTTCGACTTAGATGATTATTTTTCACTGACAGTGATAATAAACTCAACAAGGTGATTTAAAACTAGCAAGAGATGGGAAGTATTTGGTAAAGTTAGGAGTTATCGTATACTTCACATGCTAAGGGTACAGCGTGTGGAGTTTATCCATGTCACGGTGGCTTAGTGGGTCTAAGGTTGCAGTTATCTGCAAGGACTTAGGTTCGAGTCCCACCATTGACTTGAAGGTTTTCATCCCGTAGAAGATTTCCTTCTTGCCCATATCGAATCCTACACCAACATATGTGCCGTGGACTTACCTCAATTTGTTCTGCACAAATAATATCGCCAGGGCAACGAACAACAAAACAAACAAACAGCCACACACAATTCCCGCCTTCATAGATCTTTTGATCGGGTGAAGTGCTGATTTAACATATGCTTATGTTTAAAATATTTTGTTCATCGAACGTCAAATAACTTCAAATCTAATTTGAAATCCGCCGATTTGCAACATTACGATTACAACACTGTTTGATTGAGCTGCCTTTGTTAGTGGCGCAGGCTGGGTGACTGGATGGGTGACAGGCTGGGTGACTGGATGGTTGAGATTGATATAAAAATGGAAGTTTGTAATGGTTGAATTTTAGGAAAATGTAGGTCTGCAGGCAGTTAAAGGTATAGTCTAGAGTGAATTAATCTTGCCATCTTTTCACGCCAGATCTACTGATAATGAGCTGTAACTGTGGCTAATGCTGATTTTTATTGTCAATATAATATCCAAAACTCTGTTTGATCACAAGTAGTATAAGAGGACAGTTTAAGTGTGTCCGTTACAGAATAAGGCATCATATTCTTTATCTATGCATATCTAACTCAAAATATTTGATGATGCTGTATATGGCTATAAGCCAGGCAGCCGTGAAATAATCATAATCTAAAGAAAAACAATAAACAATGATCTTAATAGATGCTGAGAGTTAGCAAAGCACTGCTTGCACTGGTTCATTAGCTTACAAGTAGTGTGCTGTTTGATGTCTATTATATGAACGCTGGGAAGCCAGCTAAGATAACACTCAAGTCTCCAACATACGCAGCTATTTATTTATACCGGGATGTCTTTAAGCTGTCTGAATGTAAATTAATGAAATAAACAATGAGTTCTAGTACTGATAAGGACTGCGTTATACGTCCATTAAAACGTTTTACACACTGCCAAATGATTGTATCTGGCTTAATTTTTTTAATCCTTTTAAATAATATAAAACAATCTGCAAGCAATCTTCTCATGCAATGCTCATTTGATGTACGCCGCTGCGCGCTGTTGTACTTGGCATTGCTCCTCATTTTATACGCCTAACCATCATTGCTCGGTTATTAGATCCTCACCTTTTTGTGCAAATTTATTGTGTGAAATTATAATATACCTGCATTATTTAAATATTTTAAACGAAGATCGAAAGATATATTTCATATTAAAATTTACATTATCATAAAACCAATGTTGATAATTTTATGATTGTATGTTTGTTTTTATGGAATACTATATTATGGAAATTATGATCATAAAATGTTTTCCTGACCATGCTGCTGACTTAGGCTTGCCTTGGCTTCTAATTGAATCTTGCTAGCAGTAGTAAATGAAAGTGGTCTTGGTCTGTAAGTATTATTAGGATCAAAGCAACACATGGCTGTTTGTGGAATTGGGTCAATTGCATTTTAATTTATCCAGAATTTTGGTTGAAGTATGAGCAAATTCCACACAGCTAGCACTAAACAGACTAGAAATACTGGCCATTGCGGCTAGATACTTAGGTGCAGCTTGATGTAGTATATTTACAATTAATTATTTAGAATGGTGAAGTCCTTTCCGGAAGAGTACAACTTTGTACCGAAGACTTGGATACTGCCCCAAGAATATAACGCTTTACAAAATTATGCTAAAGATATAAAGAAAAAGAAGAAGATGAAAATCTTTATAGCCAAGCCAGCTAACGGCGCCATGGGTAACGGGTAAGTTGGGGTAGTGGACAAGTCATGTGTACCGGTATGTCAGGGGCACTAGGTAAGTAATGGGTAACGGGTAAGTCATGCGTATGTCATGGGTACCAGGAAACTCGTGGGTAAGGAGGTAATCCATGGGTAACAGATAAGTCATGTAAGAAACCTTTCATATTTTTTTAACGGAAATTATAAATTTTAGACTATTTTTGCTTATTTTATGGATATGTTTGAAATTGAAAAGTTGATATATGGGAGGCTGCTTGGGCCTTGAGCAGTGTTGTATGAAAGCGCCCGCCTCTATCTGTAGTGCAACTCAAAGATCAATGGCATATTTGGTAGGTAATAGGACAAGTTATAATTTATGTAACTATCTAAAACAAGTCAATGATAATATGGAGAATATTATATGGTAGGATATTTAAATACTGCTAATAATATATATATTTAAAATGTAAATTAAATCTTTACATCTTTGCATATGATTATACCATTGATGTGGTGAGTTGTTGTGTTCTGATATTAAAAACTGCCAAACTGGTATAGTCTGGTGTTTATGTTTCATATAAGCACACAATTTTGCGTGCACTATGCCATCAAGGGCTAGACACTGGAAATAAGAAAGAGCAACTATAAATAATCATTTTGATTTTGTATTTTATGTAGATTTAAAAAAATAAACCTATACTAGTGTTGGAAATTAGGAAACAGTTTATATTTTCAATTTCCCAAAAAACATATTGCTATCATTTGTCTATTTGTCTAAGGGTGAGCAATGTGGCTTAGCTGTAGAGTGTCCAGACTGTGATCAAATGGTCAGTGGTTCGATTCTCCGCTGAGTCAGCCTGTATGTAGTGTGGGCATCTGTATGTAGTGTGGACATCTGTATGTAGCTGTATGTAGTGTGGGCATCTGTATGTAGTGTGGACATCTGTATGTAG
>JAOQGN010329674.1:0-14268 GCA_027564295.1 Himantozoum antarcticum
TGGAAATAAATCTTATGCAGAAGTATTTCAAAGTACCAATTGAAACTGTTTCATGTATTTTCAAAGGTTGTGAATTACGACATCATATGTTTGAGGTAATCAACTGTCTCTTTCTGTGAGTAAACCTCTGTTTAAAATCTTACCTTCTCTACTTCTCTGGTTCTACTTCTCTGGTTCTACTTCTCTCGCCAATCCATTTTCGATTGTAGCCGGCTTCCCTGACCGACTTAACAGTCCAGTGGAACCGGCTACCCCCTTTATATATACTACCCCGTTTGTACCTATCCATACGCAAAATTGCAAATTGTATGTTTCTACCACTTGTGTATGTTTCTCC
Source organism: Himantozoum antarcticum (assembly GCA_027564295.1). NCBI lineage: Eukaryota > Metazoa > Bryozoa > Gymnolaemata > Cheilostomatida > Bugulidae > Himantozoum > Himantozoum antarcticum. The sequence continues at coordinate 338 of JAOQGN010329674.1, forward strand.
TAGACAGCGGAAGCAGCCTTCTGGCCGGTGGCCACTAAAAGTATACCTTCCGCTACTCTGGCTGGGGTAGCCGGCAGTACAAAAGTAAGAGTTCCCTTACGGTCTCCTCTCGTCATTCTCGCCTAAGTTCTGTAACCGTTGCCACCCTACTCTAGTCTCTAGGGGAGTGTAGAGGACAATCGTTACAATATTTTCCAGTATGTTAGCCGACATGTTTATTTGAATTAGTATTGAGACTTACATCATCAAGACACTGGAAGGCTGGACTGGCAGATACTTCCATCTGACTTTCCTCTGTTAGCGTGACTCTAGGTGGAATAGCAGATATGGGAGGTTGATAACCGCTAACAGACGTAGCCATATCTTCCCCTTCTACCTCATCCTCAACTTTAAACTGCTCCCCTTCTATGGGACTAGGAGTAGCCTCATCTGTACTCATGATCGGCTTTTAGAAGACTTCACTCTTCAGTAAATATATTACGCAGTCATGCGTCACCAATGAATCGGGTACAGATTGATTCAACTTGTTAAGTTAGTGAAAGACATAGACTGTGTGGATGAAGGTTAGGCATGTGAAGCTCACGATTAAGTCAAAGAATACAGCGAAAATAAAAGAGAGAGAATATTCAAGAAAAGATTGGAACTTTTAGTGGAGGACTTTCAGTTTCACTCTCACTTTCACCTTGACTTTCTTTGACTATGACTATGTTTAATAACAGTCTGCTTTAATATCTAATGTTGTGTAGCAAATGATGCTCAGTATGTTACTATCTACTCCAACGTGTAGAGTTGTAACTTTGCTACCATGTCATACAATGCTGATGCTGACTGGTTGTTTGCCTTTAACAGTTATGCAATGCAATATCAAAGTCCTCTTCAATCAATTAAACAATCAACCAATCACAGTATACTACTTGAACTGTCCCTACACAATCGCACTCCAACCTTATGAAGTGCCCCCACACTCTTACCTTATGATGTGTATCCATGCAATCACACTCCTGCCTGGTATCAAACCCTTCACAAGAACCCTATTTCTTGTACATCTGTGTATCATATACAGTATGACCTCCATGACCTGATAGGTGGAGTTTGCAGCAGCAGACTGTAGGGCTGTTCCAGCAGTGAGAAGTACTAAAGTGTTGAGATCAAACAAGCCTGGAGCCATGGCATACCCACCCATTGAAGTTAACACAACCAGCACTAAAATGCAACAAACTGTAAAATGAACACTATTACAAACAAAAATAATGCATACTTAGCCTGTCTTGGAAAGCTTTGTCTTGTGTGGAGTTGCCCACACGATGAGGTCAGCAGAAGCCCAGCTTGTCAACTTCTGCAGACAGCTCCACCAGCTCGTTTGCATTTCGCAGTTGTATTTATGCCTAATTTATATGTGGCATAACTTCGTTGAACCAGAAAAGTCCACCAAAAACCGACGGCGACAAACGCGCCGTTTTCCAGGCGTAAAAAGATATTCCGGCAGAATAACGGCTGCACACTATTTACATTTGCCGACTGTGGAACCAGTTATCATGGATTACAGTGATTATGTTTACGCTGTTTCCAATTCATTGCCTGTGAATACTAAAATATAATGGGATGGAATGTACAACAAATTGATTATTAGGTTGTGGCAGTTGCGATGCTTTCGCAGTGGCAGTAGTTTCCAGTACAGCTTCCACTTGTCATGCCATGTTATTGTTAAATTGGGACGACGCCCAATCACACAGAAAACTAGGAGATTTAAATGACACGATGAAGGCAAGTATATTTCATGCAGGATAGTAATACATTTATTCTATTACTATTATACTATTTCTAATAACATAAAATTTAAAAAAAGTAATAAATAAACAATACATAATTAATGTAACTTTAAATTAAAGGTATCCCTATAGTCAATGTGCACCCCACATTCAGTCTCTGTATTTCATGACTGTGGAATAATGTGCATTGGAAATTTGGGATCATATCGAGTTTATTGACACACAAGCAATATGGAAGTTAAGCCGGCATAGACAAAGTTTGCAATCGTTTCATAGGGCTGATTTGCCAGATAAACCGACCAAAATCGACTCGCCTTGATACAGTCATTTTGATATTGTCGAAAATTGGGAAACGCCATTACACCATAAATACACGCATAAACTACATGTAGGCATTACAATGACAATTATCAAGGATCTTTCCCTACTGTCTACAATCTCTGTCTAACACGAAGATTGTAGATTTCATTAGGGAAAGATCCTCAATTTATAATTGCCATTGCAAAATATTTATCTGAGAATTACGAACGAGCTGGTCTGGCTGTCTGTGCAGAAGTTGACATGATTTGTTTTTGTTGACCTTGTTATGTGGGCAACTCCACACAAAACAAAGCATTCAAAGACGGGTTATTGTATACATGCATGGAGAAAATCTGCATAACTTTGTAAGAAGATGGCTTATGAATTGGATATAGGAAATTTTCAAATATTCAGTTTGCAACAATGTCAGAAATGTATCAATTTATACTTGTGTAAGCCAGTATCAGAAACCCTTGCAGATTAGAATCACTTGCTGGTAACTGGTAAGTGATAAGTCTAAAGACTTGGATGAGCTGGTATATATATCTAAGTGTCTAATATTGAGCTTAGATGTTTGAGCTATAAATACCATACATTAGAGCTCAGGTGTCTAAGTGGCAGAGTTGGTAGCGGGCTTGCCGCTCTGGTCTTGCAGCAATGATATAAGTTATCTGCAAAGACGTGGGTTCGAGTCTCAGTTGACAACATGGAGGTTTTTGTCCCGTAGAATGTTTTTCCTCCTTTCCTATCAACCTAACAATAATATTATGCGATGTGCCGTGGGTTTCCCTCCACTAGCTCCTGGTGCTATTGGATTACCACTTCAAATAATATTATTATTAATGTACAATTATTTTTTATTATTATTAATGCTACTATATACATGACTTACTTGTAAGTCTGGATTTGGATAAGCCGGCATATATAGACGGTAGCTTGGGCAGCCCAGGAAATGGTTGGGTAGGAGTAGGAGCTACATAGAGGTAATCCTCTATGCAGGTCTGTGTCTGTGTGAGGTCTATGCAGCTCTATGTCTGTGTGAGGTCTATGCAGCTCTATGCACGACATGGAGGTCTGTGTCCTGTTTAATAAGTAATAACAATAATAATAATAAACTAATAATAACATCATGTAATGCGCAGTGGGTTTCCCTATACTACTCCTGAAGCTATTGGGTTGTCAATTGTCAATATTATTATCCCCGCGAAACAATAGTTAGATTGTGAGCGATATGGTTAATAGCGTGCATATTTGAACCAGCCAAATAAGGTTAAGCCACGGCATTTGTAGAATTTTACAGAAATGGACTTACCATTTTTGGAGGATTTCATAAAATCTATGCACACAACATGGATACTCTTGGTATTTAAGTCGCAATAAACCCTTTGTGCTTATGTGGCATTAACATGAACATTCAAATATGTACACCTCAGCAGATATCTTTGGATTCAAAATGTCTCTATTTACACTACTACTTTATATAAAAGCTAAAGCTACTATCGTTTTTGCAACTTCCGTGTGCGCATGCAGAGGGTTCTGGTACACCATTGACTTTCCGTGTTTGAGTGTGTACCATAAATTAATTATTATTATTTATTATTTTTATTGTTGATAATATTGTTATTGTATAATTATTGTGACAAGTGAACACATTTATCACTTTTAACCACACAAACCTTTGGTATGTATGTTTCTTGATAAATATTACCTCATAAAGCCATTATTTGTGCATAAATGTGAAGCAAAATTGCTATTTTGGCCAAACTTATACCAAAAGTACTTCGTACCTGGTAGGCTAATTCATATGAAATGAACTGCTCGTGCTAGAAGTAGGCCACGTGACCAGTGATGCTATTGCCCGTTATAAATATAGTTTTAATTGCTACTTATTGCGAGAGGTAAAAGTCAGTCACCTTCAACATCATCAAGACATAAACTACTCCTTTATATCGGCCAAGGCTTTGCTCATTGATTGCTCCACATGCGATCTCTAAATAGCCTTGAGATACAGTTATGGCATTTAATTGGGTGAATATTGTGGAAAGTTTCGTCCTGAAGGTTAGACAACTCCTTTCCCATTTCATACATTCGCAAACAAAACAGGTGCTTCTACTTCCCTCTGTGCTTGATGAGTTTTGATACTATTGTCTATTGATAAACAACAAATAAGCAACTAGATAATTGATGAACAGTCACTGACAGTGAACTTCGTTCAACATCAACACAGGTCTGTTTAGCTGTGGTTAGCCAATATATCTGTTTAACTTTGCAGCAATAGTTTGGTTCTACTTCTGTTGCTGCAAAAATCCCTGAAAATTGAAAATTATTTTTATGGAGTAATTATATAAATTATTTACTCATTCAGAGCATAGATTTTTCAGGCTTTCCTTGATGATGCATGCAATACTTCCATGCATTCAGATGTGATCTGGAATGGCCCCAGGACTAAACCTGGGAACTGGAAACCTAAGCATTAGTATTTAGCATTTAGCCTATAACGTGTGTTAATGCTAGAGCTGGGGATTAGGGTTGGCTCTATGTAGCAGAATTATATGAGGCGCTGTGGTTGATGCTAAATAGACAAATCATAGCAATAATAGGGCGTAATGATAGGGCGCATTGGCCCCCAATAGGGTTATATGATAGCACATCATTGATATATTGGAACTTAGTTGGAAACTTAAGTATTGTCATTTGATCGTATCTATATGGCCTCTATATCATGATACAATTTATTAAAAACCAATATCATATTGCCAATTTATCATATTGCCAATTTATCATTTCGTATCAGGGAAAATGCTTATCGTGATATGATTTACTAAAAGCAGATATTTTATCTCCGATTTATCGTATCGTCAAAATATCAATATCGTGATATGATGAAGTCCAAAAATATATCGTATCGGCAACTTATGATATCGTGTCGTCAAAAAATCAATATCGCGATATTGATTAGTTATCAAGCAACTAGTTGGACATTAATAGTACGTATAGACAATCACAGTAGGTCTCTTTCTTCATACTTGCAAGGCCATGCTAAATTAATTATTAGATATGTGTCCCCTCACGCATCATATTTTTGGAGGCTCTCCAAACAGTAAATTTGGCGTTCACTCATGAAGAATTAGGAAAAATTGAAAACTCAAATCCCTCACTCCCTTACGACCTATTAGATTTTGGCAATGAAATCTTAAGCTACAATTGAGTGCAAGCATCCTGAGTTGGAAGTTTGTCTTAAATCAGCCCCTTTTTTAAAGTATCTCTCACTAAATGTTTATATATCGATGGAGAATATAATATATTGTGACTTACAAATTTGAAAATTGGAAATTTTGTGTTGTATCTTGACATCCTTCATCGAAAAGATAAAATCAAGGCTATCATTTTAAGTACCTCACTCGCTCATCCATACGACTCAAAACTTAGGACACAGATCTAAAGATCAATTGAGCTTAACTTAAGTATATTTATTTTGTTAAATATAACATGCAATCACCGTAAGGTCACACTCAGTTAATTGTTAGGTCTGTGTCCACATTTTTCACCTACACATGGTAGTGAGTGACATGTTTTATTTTACCATTTTTCATTTTATGGAGTGGAAAAGTCAAGTGCCGGAAACAAAATTTATTTTCTCAAATCTGCTCTGCTACATGTGGGGGCGAAGTTATATTTATTGTGTCCAACAAATTTTGAATTTGAGGAGTGTTAGTATTTTTTAAACCTAATCATGCAAAAATATAACTTTTGTTTTTAACACAAGAATACTATAAAATTGTGAAAAATACATGTGAATGCCAGCACAAATGATTAGCCACGTATCTCTCTAAATGTTATCTAGCCACGTATCTACCCACACACTGTGGTTAACGGGAGATTATTTATGCTTCGTTCAAACATAATATTTCCCATTACTATGCCACCTTACTGGTCATTATTTGTATTTTTGTTTCGACTTACTAAAAGTTCAATTTCAATACTTTATGACTTTCACCAAAATATGTTTCGCGGGGTCATGATTTTATCATTTCTAGTATCAATATATATTATTCTTACATATTATTGTATTTTCTTGGAATATTTTACTACTCACATCAGCAGATGCATGATAACAGGACTAACATTCCAAAATAAGAAAATGTTTTAAGTGTGCAATGTTACGATATTATTACAATAATAAAATTTCAGACAAAGTTCCATGTATAATTATAGTAACTCACATCCTGGTCGAAGCAACTGTTTATAAACAGAGTTATTTCAGTATTTCAGGCACGATGACATTTCTGGTGTTGTTTTGTTGGTGATACCTGTGTATGATGGGTATATTTAGAGGATAACAATTTCATTTTTGTACAATTATCATAAAGCATACCGGCATCTAAAGAGCTACTTAGCTATTGGTGCATATGGGTAGCTCTTTAGTGCCCCATCTACATATTTTGATTCCTTCTGGAATCAATAGCTTTGAACCAAAATTAATTTTTGTGGCCTCAAAATAGCCAGACCATGTGAGCTTTGCTTAGCGCCATGCCAACAAGTTCCTTGTTGGGGGTGTATATATATATCCATACCCATATATATCTCCATACCCAATATATCCATACCCATATATTTTTAAAGTTTATTACAAGACAATATAAGGCAGGTGCAGTTTTGTAGTTTTAAGAAACTGTCTTGTATTCTTTTCATATTAACATTTCTGAAAACTACAACCATTGCTCCCTGTTCTACGCTTGGATGCTAGACCTGCCTACAGTTGCTGTTAGGTGCACCAAAGGGTACATTTAGCCACAGTTGCGCTACACTACATATGGCCTCTACACTTTGCAACTGTTGCAATCTCCTGCCGCTATCTGAGGACCATGCAACACAAGCGCTACATAAGCATTTTCAATTACTCCCCATTCTACAAAAGGTGCTATGCTACACATTGCAGCTACACATTGCTACTGTTGAAACTCCTGGCTCTATCTGAAAACACTGCTACAAGCGTTACATAAGCATTTTCTATTGCTCCCCATTCTACAAAATGTACTACCATGAGCTACACCACTAATTGCAGCTACACTTTGCTTCTGTTGCAGTCTTCCTGCTCTATCTGAAAACTTTGCTACGAGCGCTACATAGGTATTTTCCATTGGTACCCATTCTACAAAAGGTGTTAGCCAAATCTAAGCTACAAATAGCCGCCTCACTTTGATTCTGTTGCAGTTTCCGGGTTCTATATGAAAACCTTGCAACAAGTGCTGCATAAGGTATTTTCCATTGGTCTCCATGGTAAGAAAGGTGCTACCCAGCGCTATTCTACAAATGGCCTCTACACATTATTACTATTGCGGTCTCCCGGCTCTGTCTGAAAACTTTGCTACAAGCGTTACATAGCCATTTTCCATTGCTGCCCATTTTACAAGAGACGCCACCCTGAGGCATGCCGCACATGACCGCTACACTTCGCTTGCATTGCAGTCTTCGGGCTCTATCTGAAACCTTTGCTACAAGCGCTACATACACGCAGGTATTTTCCATTGGTCCTCGTGCTGCAAAAGGTGCACCCAGAGTTACGTTACAAATAGCCACTAGCTTTGCTACTGTTGTAGTTTCCCAGTCCTATCTGAAAACCTTGTTACAAGCACTACATAAGCATTTTCCATGACTTTTCATTCTACTAAACGTGCTACCCAGAGCTATGCTACAAATAGCCTCTACAATTTGCCACTGTTGCAGTCTCCCAGCTCTAGCTGAAAACCTTGCTACAAGTGCTACATAGGAATATTCCATTGAACTCCATTCTACAAAAAGGTGCTACTAGAGGTAAGCTACAGATGGCTGCTACCCATTGCTACTGTTACAATCTCCCGGCTCTATCTGACAACCTTGCAGCAGGAGATACATCAAGTATTTTCCATTGGTCCCCATGCTACAAAAGGTGCTACCCAGAGCTATGCTACAAATGACTGCTACACTTTGCTACTATTGCAATATCCCGGCTCTATCTGATAACCTTGCTACATGCACTACAGAGCTGTTTTTCATCGCTCCCCACTCAACAAAAGGCGGTACTCAGCACTAAGCTATGTTTGAGTGCTACACTTGGCTACTGCTACGGTCTTCCAGCGCTATCATAAAATCTAGCTACAAACGCTGCGTAACCATTTTCCATTGTTCCTCCATTTTACTAAAGACACTAGTCAGTGATATGCTACGCATTGCCACTACAATCTTCTGCTGTTGCCAATTCCGTTCCCAGTCAAGATTTCACTACAAGCGTAGTGAAATTACAGTTAGCGCAATACAATTGCTTGCCTACTCTAGGCTTGGCTCTATACTGGATACAGTTACAGTATTGAGGTTGTAGTTACTGATGCTAGAACTTGTAATTAATCCTCATATGTTACGAAAGGCACTAAACTGCATTGCTCTAGTCATGTCCGCAGTTAGGTGCAATATTGTAGAAATCTGAAATGCCAATGTCAAAACACCAAACCCCAATCCCTAACAGCACAACGACACATAAAATTCAACTCCCAACAGCAAAACCTCAACCAACTAACGTCAAATCCCAAGCCCAAGACCACAACTCAGAAAACCCCACCTACATGATCTTAACCTTAAATCCCAACCTTAAACCAAAACCCTTAAACTCAGGAAACCTGACCCTCAAATCTCTAACTTATAACCCCAAACGCCTAAACCCAAACCACAACCCCCCAAGCCAGAACCCCCAAATCGAAAACCCCAATCCAAAACCACGACATGCCAAATCTCAACCCCTAACCGGCTAGCCCCAAACCCCAACCACAAATCTATAGAACCTAACCCACAAACCCCAAACCCCAAACTTCAACTTCAAACACAAAATCCCCAAACCGCAATTCTCAACCCCCAACCAACAAATCCCAAATCTCTAACCTCCAAACCCAAACGCCTAAACCACAACCTTAAACCTCAAACCCAAAACCCAACTTCAAGTCACAACACCCCAAACCTCAACCCCCAACCCACAAACTCCAGTCCCGAAACCCGAAACCACAAACCCTAAACCACTACTCCCAAACTTCAACTTCAACCTCAAACCAGTAACCTTAACCAAAAACCACAACCTCCAATCCAACCCAACCCACAAACCCCAACCCGAACATTAAACAAATCTGCAAATGCCAAAACCCCAACCGACATATCTTAACCTATAACCTCCAGCCGCGAACCCCTAAATTCACAACCCACAAAAAAGCACCAAAACCCCAAACCACAAACCTCTTCCCCAACCCCAAGATCAAAATGGATAAAGACAAAACACAACCTCCAATTCTTGGACCCAGCTTTAAACCTTAATCCACAAACACCAAACCCCAAATCACCAACCCTCAACCATTAACCAACAAATCCCTAGCCCGAAAACCTGAACCCCAAAACTTCAAACCACAAACCCCGGAACCCTAATCCCCAAACCTCAAAATCCTAGCACTCTGAAAAGGTCGCAAGTTTATAGAGCACTTTATAAATAAAATAAATAATAACAATAATAATAGCAAACCTCAATTCTCTAACTCCAAACCCTAACCTCTAACTGGCAACTCGCAACCTCAAAACCCCAACACACAAACCCCAAACCTTCAATCCCAAATGCAGACCTCAACCTTTAACTCACAACCCCCAAACCTCAATCCCAAAATCTCAACTCACAACCATAACCACCAAAGATCAACCCCCAACCATAAATAACCAAGCTCACAAGCCCCAAACCTCCAACCCCGGAATATCCAACCCCAAAGTCGAAACCTTCAACTCTCTAACCCACAAGTCCCAAATCCATTGCATCCAGCAGCAAATCACTAAACCCTAGGCCACAACCCCAAACCTCAAACTCCCAACACCAAAGACCCAACCCACGAACCTCAAACACCCAAATCCAAACTCCAAACCCCCAACCTCTAACTCACAGCCCCCCAAATATCTAACCTCCCAACCCAAACCACAGACCTCAGACACCCAACCCCAAATCACAATCCCAAACTCCATCACCCAAACCTCAAGTTCCAAACTCAAACTCTCAAATTCCAACTCCAAACCTCCAAATTCCAAACCCCAACCCCAAAGCTCTAAGTAGCAACTCGTGAAACATTGAGACTAATGGAAAATGACGAAGTAGCACCTGTAGCCAGCTTTGAAACTAGAACACACAATACAAGATAACGTGAAATTACGCACAACCAAAATATCACCATTACCAACAAACCTTCCGATGGCATTCTGGGACGTCAGAACCTCAACCCCCAAACCTCAAATATAAGCTACGATCAAGGAAACCTAATTGAAAATAGCTTTGCCAAGTTTTTTCATTTTTGCTACTGTAGCGCTACAGTGTGCTATGTACATGTATCAGAGAGTAAAAATTGTTTAACACAGGGAGTAATGGAAAATTCTCAAATATCAACTGTATCATGCTTTTCAGTTAACACTCGAAAACTACTACTGTGGCAAAATGTGTCAACCAAGCGTAATGTAGCTTTGATTAGTTGCTTGTGTACCATTGGGAGCAATGGAAAACACTCAAGTGGCACCCATAGCATGCTTTACAAATGGAAACACAAAATATAATAAGATTAAGATAGAGGACTAAAATATAGCCATAAGACAAATTTCTTATTGTAGCGCTACACGCTACACATATCGAAACCTAAAATTTTGTCATGTTTTCTTTTCTAGCACAAGTCAATGCTACCTAGTGTAACTACATTATTTTTCAACCTCGCTACTGTAGCGCCACACAGTGCAACGTAGCAAAAGTTGAAGTTGTATCCTACTGTAGTGCTACAATCCCATGTAGCACAACTTACATTTATTTTGACTTTTCTTACCGGCAGCGATATACTTCCTATGTAGCAAATGGTCAAGTTTTATGCTATTGTAGCACAATAGTGCTATGTAGCAAAATTTAAATTTTGTTTCAATTTGCTACTGTACAGCTACACATCGCTACTTAGCAAAAGTTCAAGTTGTATGCCATTGCAGCGCTACATACAGTGCAACAATGTCATAAACAAATATTGATTTTGTTTCAGTTTGATACTGTAGCGCTACACATTGCTACATTATGTAGCAAAAGCTCAAGTTGTATGCTATTACAGCATTGCAGTGCGACTTAGCAAAATTTTAATTTTCTTTCAATTTCGCTACTTGTATTGCTACTTACTGGTAGCGCTACACTTCCTATGTCGCAAAAGTCCAAGTTGCGTGCCATTGTAGTGCTACATACAGTGCAACAATGTCATAACGAAATATTGATTTTGTTTCAGTTTACCTGCTGTAGTGCCAAACAATGCTACGTAGCAAAAGCTGAAGTCATATGGTATTAGCAGTAATGCAGTGCTACATAGCAAATTAAAATTTTCTTTCCATGTTGCTACTGTATTGCTACTGTATTGCTACTGTATTGCTACTGTATTGCTACTGTATTGCTACTGTATTGCTACTGTATTGCTACACTTTGCTATGAAAAAAAGAACTTCAACTGCCTTTCCATTTCATACCAGTAGCGTAGCACTCCGCTACATCACTAAGTAGCGCTGCAATAGCTTCAAATTCTAAAACAATGCACCCAATTGCTACGCAACTGATCATATCGCTACACAGTGTTACGTAGCAAAATTTCAGATTTCTACAATACTGCTCCTAACTGAACAATGTTGTGACAGTTTGGCTCAACTCTATGGAGCTGGGTTACGCTATCGTTTTAGGTCTTTAGTCTATCAAGATGGTAGCCATGGTGGTAGATTCTACAGACAAGTTGTAGTAGCAATGCAAAACCAAATTCGTGCAGTCTGCTCCTGTAGCAGCAGGGTAAGACCTTCAATCGGGCTGGTTACTTCAAAAACCAGTCAAAGGATGTCCAGGTACCTATTTCTATGAAAGCATTAAATAGGTATCAGTTTGCTTATCATGCAACTTATATTTTGGTCTTTACTAACTGGTTATGAACACAACAAACCTCCATACATATACATTGTACCAAAGCTATCGCCCAACTGAAGGGAGCTGCACAAAACAGATTAATTATATAAAGTGCAGAAGAGGGGCATGTGCTTAAGGTACCAGCCCTATAGAACAAATATAATTGGCTAAGAGTAGCACAGCTGAGGAGAATAAAAGCACTCGGCTCAGTAAGGCAATCCTGATTGACTGAAAGCAAACAATCAAGGGGTTACTAACATTGATTGACTGAAGTCATTAGCTCTCCCATTTTCCATGAAAGTACCTTTCTGATAAGCATTGGTTGAAGAGAATGGTTATTGGTTGAGAGAACTATTTTGAGTTTACTCAACTTTATACCCAGTTACCCAGTTTATACCCAGTTAATTGAGGAACTTTACCCAGTAATCTATTTTGGGCAAATCAAGATGGGAAATTGGCAGGTAAGTTCAACCGGTATGTGAACAATAATAAGTTCCTATTCATAGTCACAGAATTTTGGGATGGGTGGATCTGGAGATCCTTCGCAATATATGCATGGACGATGCTTGTGGAGAGAGGGTATCCTAAGCTGGTGTACATTTCACAAGACTGGGGCTGCTATCTCTTGGTTATTGATTATTTTTGAATACAGTTTAATTTCATATGCCCAGTGTTATGGGCAGAAGATGTTTTTCGACAAAACAAAGAAACTTGCCAGCAGCTATCATGTTCCAAATCACATCGATGGGCTTGCCTCAAGTCAAGGTTTGATGGTGCACAAAATAACCTTTTGAAATTGAACATCTCCACTCTCCCTACCAATCTCAACATAGCTAGAAAACATTGCAGTATACATTTTGTCTGATGTAGAACTTCGTAGGGCTGTAACAGACTGGGTGGTGTGTGCTGAAATAGAAATGGAAATTTAGATCCAATTAGGCGGACAAGATGCGTGGAAACTAATATCTAATTAATAGTCCATAACTGCTCCACATTCATATCGTATATATTTGTTTGTGGTTAGCAGTCTCATTCAAGGTTAAAGTATATTTTTTAGTATTGCAACCATATTTGCGTCAAGAAAACATTTAGGCTGCATACAAATTTAGCTGTAATGAAAATATGGTAAAATATTTGTTGAAGTTTACAAAACTAATCAGTTCATTTGTTAATGAAATGATAGTGTGGAATACACTGCTGCTGATGCTACAACTTGTCAACTGAACCAGTTTCAGAAGATTTTTATTTGGTTTTAATCTTTATTGATCAACCATTAGCACCGATTCTGAAGATACTGCAACTCACCTCTGGTATATAATATACACTCAACACACTACCACTAGCAGAGGATTCCTATTTGGATTATTATTATAATCATCAGACCTACGTCTGTGTAGTATTTCTAACAATGCCGACAGCAACTCCTGTGAATCCCAATTTCATCGACAGTATAATAGTTACGTCATTGTTACGTCAGTTACGTCGTACGTCAGTTACGATGTGGCTGTTTCGAAAGGTGTTTGTATGTATTGCAACGGAAACAAATTAGCTTACTTGACTTTCGTTATCCATTTATATCCTTTAACTTACTGCATGCGTGAAAATATGTGTGGGTCTAATGTTTTTGATGAACGTTCACCTTGGCCAAATAAATGGAAGAAACTTTAACATTTTTCGCTATGTACAAAAGGAACCATAAACAATAGTTTGACGGAATGGCATTGAAGCACAAATAACTATGTTATCATCCTACAGCTCTTTACCAGTGGAGTTCAAAACAAGAATTGTATGTATACTGCCACTGCGGCTTGGTAATATGTATGTATGTGTATGTATGTATACTGCCACTGCGGCTTGGTAATATGTATGTATGTGTATGTATGTATACTGCCACTGCGGCTTGGTAAT
>JAOQGN010329785.1:0-14266 GCA_027564295.1 Himantozoum antarcticum
AAAAGTGATCACTTGTGTCTTTGAGCTGTTTATGCTTAGATGATTGACCATCATCCATTGTTCAAGTGCCTGAAGATACTTTGCAAGTGATTGGTAGCTTGCTGTTGCTCGTACCAAGGGAGCAAGTCTACCAAGGTACAAGTCCCTCTCAAACACAAACACATCTGTCCCAACCTCTCTCCACGGACCTTCGGGTAGTGCTGTGTCGGGGGCTGGCTGATGTTTCATTGCACTGTTCTGTATGCAAACCTGGCACTTTTCGATATGTCCCCACTTAGTAACGGCCACCAAAAAAGTTGCCGCACTCTCTGGTGACACTTCTCAATGCCCTGGTGTCCTTCATGGCATCTTTCTAGATATGAGGGATGCAGGGATTGCGGAATGTACAGCCTTGTCCCAAACAATATAAGCTTCTCGTATTCAGTGAGTTTGTGGTGGCAGCCGAATAAAGTGTAGCTCCCCGTCAGACCCCTGTGGTTGTCTGGCCATCTACTGCCTAAATATGTCGGACACTTCATAGTGTCATCCCCTTTTACTGCCGTCATTAGCTCCCCCTCTCGCACATTATCCAACAGGTTGTCACTAACAAGAGTCTACAAATGATTCGACCACCGCACACTCCTGTAAACTAACATCACTGACCCCATCATCACAAGGACGGCTCAGTGAGTTGGCCAAATACATCGGACTCCCCAGTGTGTGAAATATCACGTAGTCATATCTCATTAGCCTTAGATTAAATCTCTGAACTCTCAAGGGTAATTGAGATAAATCCTTTTCCCCTAGCAATGTGATCAAAGTTTTGTGGTCAGTGTCAATCTCAAACTCTCGTCTGACCAGATAGTAGTCAAACTTCTCGCAAGTAGTCCAACTTTCTTTATCATAGCGTAACGCTTCTCAGCCTCGTGTGAGATTCCTAGATGCATACTCAACTGGCTGCCAGGCACCAGCCTCCGTGCTCTATAGTAGCATGGAACCCACTGCAAATTGACTAGCATCTGCACTAACCATATGCCTCTTGCTAATGTCAAACTGCATAACACTGGCGCGGTAGTCAATTCCGCCTTGATCTTGTCGAAGGCTTCTTGTCGGCTATCCCCCAGCACCAGACAGACTTCTGACCTGTGACTGCATAAATCGCCACGCTTTGTTCAGAAAGTTGGTTACTGAACTTACTCAAATAATTCACCATTCCCACAAGCCGCCGTGCCTCTTTTTTGTTGTGAGGTGGTTTCAGATCGCATATGGCTTTAATCTTCTCTGGGTCTGCCCCTCTCTGGTAACTATGTGGCCAAGAAATTTAATAGAGACACATCCGAACTCACTTTGCTTTCTTAAGAGTCATGCCTGAACTCTGAATATGGCTCCGCACTTTCCTCAACCTGGCCCAGTGTTGGCTTCGCTCTTGCCATGCACAAGCACTTCATCCATCAGGCAAATAACACCGTTCAAGCCGTGGAGTATTTTCTCCATCGACCTCTGGGGAAAAATTCTAGTGCTGAGCTAATACCGAACGGCAGTCTCTTATAGCAAAATCTCCCCCATGGTGTTATAAATGTAATCAGGGGCCTGCCAAATTCATTCTCACTTGCCAAAACCCCGAGTTTGCGTCAAGCTTTGAGAACACTGGGAAGTGGGTAAATCTCCCTGCGCACCCCCGTTATTGAGGGCTTGCAGGTCGATGCACATTCAGATGCCACCATTGGCTTTTGGCGCAAGTGTCAGACCGGAACACCACGCAGTCGGTTCCTCCACAACCTCAATCACCCCATTATGAAGCAGTGATTCAATCTCCTGTTTTGCTTTTATCTTTCAGCCATGCTGCAATTGTCCTGGGTGCAAACAGCTTAAGGGGGCGTGTGTCATCCTTCAGCTGGATTGTAAACGTGTCCGGCATAGTCCCAATCCCTCAAGAGTTTTGGCAACTCTCGAAAGGGATCAAAAGCTTCTGCACAAACTGCATTCACAAATGCCAGTAACCCTAGTTCACGTATTTGTGGGATGCCTAGTAGGTTTCTACTTGCACCCTTGACCACAGACACATGCGCAGACACATGCGCAGACACATGCGCAGACACATGCGCAGACACATGCGCAGACACCTCATTTTTACGGCTTCTAATCCCTACTACCGTCTCTCCCATCACATTGAGTTCGCTGCTATCTGCCCCTACCAGGATCTTAGTAGGTCTCTCCAACACTATACCAAGGTCTCTGGAAGTGGCATCTGTTATCACAGTCGTGTCAACCCCAGTATCCAAAGTAAAGCGCACCTCTTTCTCATTCACCCTCGGTGTGATCTTATAGTCCCCGTCTAGTCATTGGTTCCTGTCCTCAACCGCTTTCACAAACCTAACACTCCTTCTAGGGCTTACGCTTCTCTCACTCCAATTGTCACTATCGCTAGTCCTATTGCGGTTGTAACTAGACCCACTTCGGCCTCGGCCATCCCTACGTCTGCCCCCATTGCTATTATGGTCTTTCCCTACACTAGTCCCTAGCCCTATGCCCTCTATCCGAACAGTAGTGAGTAGTGAGTCACAACCACACCACAATTTTGGGGACGCATTCCCAAAGTGGGGTGATTTGTCCTGTCTAGGGGAGTAGCTCATCTCCCTACGACCCCTCTATCCTTACTTCTAAACCTAGAACTACTAGCATGTCTGCCTTTATAGTCGTTGTTTTGTTGTGAACTATTTCTATCGTATGTTCTATGACTCCCTGCTCTCTCTCTCGTGCTCACAGTATCAACATTGCCGTGTTCCCCGTCACATTCTCTCTGCTTGATCTCATTTTCTCTCACCTCGCTCACCTGCTGTTGCTCAGCAACATGTTGATGTCGCTCACCAACATTCAACGCACTAACACCTTTGCTCAACTTATTTCTGTCTTCCTGTGCAGTACAGCTGGACCCCAAAAAGTCTTTCCCAAGTCAATTTTGTTCTGGCAATTAGATCTCTACACAGATTGTGGTCGCGTAACCCATTAACAGCTACAGCCAGACCTAAGGTGCCCCTGGCTTCCTGCAAAGCCTCATTTATCCCCGTATCTGTATTGTTGAATATCTCTAAAGGATCTACTCAACTGCTCTACGTGCTTCAAATAATCTCTCGAGTCTTCGCCTACGCACTGACGTACCGTGACAAACTTTTGTGCTTTCACGTACAGACTCTCCTCTCGTTCGTAGTGTTTCTCTAACTCTTTCTTAGCCTTCTCATATGTTAAATCTTTGGTATTGATATCAATGCCCACTGGTATTGATATCGATATCCACATAACAAGACATCTCTACCCTCTTTCCCAATCCCAATGGAGCGCATCAACACGAGTAACTTAGCTTCATTTGTAAACTTAGGTACTAACTCATCATTATCATTCTTCTCCTTCCCCAACTCAAGCTCTTTCATTCTCATTTTCAGTGTAAACTCACTCACCCATTCTCTCCAACTTCCTGCGACATCCTCGGACTGGATTTTTAGCACTGGGAACCCCACAAACTGAACCCTGATGCCATTTTATCTCCGTATTTGGTAAGCTCGCACAAGTTTACTGAAAATTCTCAAATAACTCGTCGTTCGCGGCAGTACAAAAGTGCGCCAAACAATTAGGTCAAAATTAATATTAGGCACAATCTCTATAATACACAATAAATCGCCTCTAACTCTATATAAACTTCTCTCAAATTACTCTAAGCTGCTCTAAATTACTCTCTCTGTTTACCCACTGCTTGATGAGATACCCTACCAGCGGTACCATGTAAAGATACGTGGTACCGTGGCACCAATGAACAACACGTCTTGTACTCACCAAGCTAGGAGGGTAAGGGATCTCCAGTCTACGCGCAGTCTCTCGTCTGTGTGTTGTCTCCAGTAGCCAATCGCCGTCGTGCCTGTTGGTCACATGACTCGGTACTCAATACTCAAACACCATACGCAGACTCATGGACTCGGATATCACCACACTCATTGACTTGTAACTTCATCATAAAAAGCTAATTATGTGTAGCTGTAAAAATAAAGATGCTAGTTTAGTTATTAGTACTAGTAGTGATCAAGAATTGCAGAAATATGCGTAGCATCACTAGAATTAAAGCACATGCATGTACTCTTGGTTCTGAAACAGTAACGGGGAACATTTGCCTCCCCCTTGAAATCATTCTTGTATAGAAACCATGGCCTATAGTGGCCTATAGTGGTTGTCATGGAACCGGCAATCTGTAGAAAAAATTACTGAATTTGTTGATTGATTTATCAGTCTATTCCTCGTGTTATATTAGGGTAGGGTAGACAAATCTTAAATTGAATTAAATATAGTGAAGGAAAACTGAGGTGCCAAGATGTGCCTCTATTTTTTGTGCTTACTTGAAAGATAAAGTGCATTTGCCAATGGACTGATTAATTGTTTATTGTTAAAATGCGAGTCGGATGAAATAGTAATAATAATTAGCTCATGTTTGGTTGACAAAACCATAAAATTGTTAGAAACTAGATGGTAATACATTACTAAGATAATAATAAAATGTTAATATTATGAATGAAATAGTACAAGATAATTCAGTTTGTACATTGAAGATTAATAAAGATGCATATTAATATTTCATAGCAAGAAAAAACGACTATAGTAGGTAGTTCAAAGTAGATAAAGCAGATGACGATGCAGTTCCAGATTCTTTGCTATTGACATAGCCCATGTACCACACCAATGAGTAATACGGGTTCAATATCCATTACTGATGCAATGAACTCTTCATCAAATCCTGGCAGAGACTTCAGCTGTTCTTTATGCAACTACATATACACATGTTCTTCGGATTTTATGAGTTTTTATTTACGGTAATTTATGGTAGTATTTATTTGGTAATTTATATTGTGTATAATATTTTAGGCAACACTGGTGCCACTGGACAAAAGGGTAATTTTGGTAATTCTGGAGCTATTGGGTCAACTGGCAACACCGGAAATACTGGAGCAACGGGACAAACTGGTCAAACTGGAGCTACTGGTCCGCAAGGTTCAACTGGTAATACTGGATCTACAGGACAGACGGGTAGTAAAGGTGATTCCGGGGTGGATGGAGCTACAGGTAATACCGGTTCAACTGGACCTCAAGGAGCAACAGGAAACACTGGGAATACAGGTATGCACAAATATTTCTTGTAAGTCTAAACACCCACCTTGCCTACAGTATCGATCGTATATGTGCAATATAAGATAACATATTTAAGGATCATTTAATTTTTTGAAATTTACTTTATTTTATAAAAATCTCTTAGGCAATCTAATAGTTTTCTCTGGAAAGCTGAGCAAGGCGCTAATTAAAGCAACCATTTTAGTGCATATTTTTAATGACAATGTAGCAGTAATTGCAAATTAATATCAGACCTACTCTTTACGATGCCGACACACCTTTCCAGAATAATATTGGTGCCAATACGGAGCCCAAAGGCTTCTGGATTTCAAATAGATCTATGTGATACCTGATTGATATACAGCATATGGTGTAATGTTTATATTAAATAATACATACATGTTACATTTATATTTTCTGTTATTGTTATTATCATTATTATTAGGTTCCACCGGACAAACAGGACAGACTGGATCAACTGGACCACAGGGATCCACTGGTCAAACCGGTAATACTGGTTCTACTGGTCAGAAAGGAAATAATGGTGATTCTGGAGCTGATGGCGCCACTGGAAATACTGGTTCAACCGGAAATACAGGTCCTACTGGACAGACAGGTTCCACAGGTCAGAATGGAAGCAAGGGCGACTCTGGGGTAGATGGAGCAACGGGTAACACTGGTTCTACTGGTCCACTAGGTCCCACTGGTAACACAGGATCAACAGGAAACACTGGGTCAACTGGTCAAACGGGATCTAAGGGAGATTCTGGGTCCAATGGAGCAACTGGTAATACAGGAAACACGGGAAATACTGGATCTACTGGTCAAACCGGACAAACTGGTGCAACTGGTCTGAAAGGAGGTAAAGGTGATTCTGGTGCCAATGGAGCAACTGGCAACACGGGTGCGATAGGACCACAAGGAGGAACTGGAAATACCGGCAATACCGGTGCAACTGGTCCGCAGGGTGCCACAGGAAATACTGGTGCCACAGGTCTCGTTGGTGGAACAGGGCAAACAGGAAACACTGGTTCAACTGGCCAGAAAGGAAACAAGGGTGACTTGGGAGGTAGTGGAGCAGCAGGCCAAACAGGTAACACTGGCTCTACTGGTCCAATTGGTTCAACCGGCAATACAGGAGCAACAGGAAATACCGGGCTAACTGGACAAACCGGTTCAACGGGTTCTAAGGGACAGAAAGGTGAAACCGGTATTGGTGGTGCAGCTGGTAGAGAAGGCTTGGATGGAGCAACAGGTGCTACCGGATCCACTGGTGCTTCTGGTCAAACTGGAAACACCGGTGCTACCGGGCCACTAGGAGGTACTGGTAACACAGGATCAACAGGCCAAAAGGGAGATTCTGGTGCTGTTGGATCAACAGGATTAACTGGTCAGACAGGTCAAACTGGTCCACATGGTGCAACTGGTAATACTGGCAACACAGGATCTACCGGACCACAAGGAGCTACTGGTAATACTGGAAATACAGGAGTCATTGGACCACAAGGGGGAACAGGTTAGTTGTAACATAGTATAATAGTACTATGCTATGTATGCTGTGCTAAGTAGTACTAATATCCACTTATGCGTGGTGTCGGTAGATTGTTGCTAATTGGCATAAAGTATTTATTTACCAATGCTGGATAATAATAATTTAATCTAATGAATGTAAATGAGTAGAAATGGCCTGTTTCATTACAGGATTGTCATTATAATTTGAATGCTGAAGCTACCTGCGTTCTACTGAGTAGTTCTTTGACTTTTGAGATTCAGAATTCCGATGGAAGTTATTCACCGAGGTTCCATGGTTTGAATAATGCAGATGCAATGCAATCAACTCGTACGGGCTGGGTTGTTGGCATATTCAGCCAGAATTAGGCTAGTCGTGCAGGAAATACGGTGATCTGATCAACTGTCTTGCATGGATGTCGGGTATTTATCCGACATCCATGCAAGACAGTTGCATGGATGTCGGGTAAATACCTCAAGTATTTACCTCGAGTATACTCGGGTAAATACTCGAGTATTTATCCGTTATGGGTAAATGCTCGAGTATTTACCCAATGTTTTATAAAATGAAGAATTCTTGGCGTGGATCACACAACTCCTGGAATAGATTCCAATTATTGTATAATTATTGTAAATTGAAAATCTAACAATGGAATGGGAAACAGTTCGTGCCGAGGGAGCACAACTCGTACGAATTTGATTGTCCTCTATATTCCGAACATGGAACGTAGTGATTATGATTATATTTTAAACCCATTAGTTTGCTATTATATAGAATGCAGAGCTAGGTGTAAGCTTTACATGTTCAATAATCTATAATAATGTACAATGGATTGCACTTTATATTTGTGTCTTATTTTGCATATTTTTACGAAACCAACTTGATGCTGCCACTACATGTTATATCCATGGACAAGATGCTATGAAAATGAGTCAATGAGTTGTTCACATGATTAGATTCAACCCAACTGTTAACTACAATATTTGCAACCTTGTTTCAGGTAACACTGGTGCAACAGGTCTGAAAGGAAATAAGGGAGACTCTGGTCCTACAGGAGCCACTGGCAACACCGGCAATACTGGTGCAACTGGTCAAACAGGTCAAACGGGGTCAGCAGGTCCGCAAGGAGGCACTGGAAACACTGGATCAACTGGACAAAAAGGAACCACGGGTGACAGTGGTGTTAACGGAGCAACTGGGAACACTGGTTCTACTGGGCCAGGAGGGCAGACAGGTAATACTGGTTCAACTGGACCGACTGGCCAAACAGGAAGTACTGGTCCACATGGTCAAACTGGAAATACTGGTAATACTGGATCAACTGGTCCTCGAGGATTCACAGGCAAC
Organism: Himantozoum antarcticum; assembly: GCA_027564295.1. Lineage (NCBI taxonomy): Eukaryota > Metazoa > Bryozoa > Gymnolaemata > Cheilostomatida > Bugulidae > Himantozoum > Himantozoum antarcticum. Next base: position 7,985 of record JAOQGN010329785.1, read on the forward strand.
ACAGGGCCAACCGGTCTAACTGGTTCAACAGGACCCAAAGGAAATAAAGGTGATAGTGGGCCAATTGGTTCTGCCGGACGACCTGGTTCGAATGGCTTTAATGGTGAGATAGGAAATGAAGGTGCAGTCGGACAAACGGGTTCTACTGGTTTCACCGGACTAAAGGGAAATGTTGGAAGCACCGGTAACACCGGTCCAACTGGTCAAACTGGATCAACAGGTCCAGAGGGGCCGACAGGTAACACTGGTAACACTGGGTCCACCGGTTTGCAAGGAACAAAAGGTGAAAGTGGTGCTGCTGGAGCAACCGGAAATACCGGCCTAACCGGTAACACTGGTTCTACTGGTCAAACAGGAGCGACAGGGCCAGTGGGATCGACTGGAAACACCGGTTCAACCGGTCCAACTGGACAGACAGGATCAACAGGCCCTCAAGGTGCAACTGGTAACAAAGGAAATACTGGAGAAACCGGCCAAAAAGGAGAAATTGGCGTTAGTGGAGCTATTGGTAGTACAGGATTGACGGGTGCAACTGGGCCTACAGGAAATACTGGTTCAACAGGTGTTCCAGGACCTACAGGAAACACTGGTAATACTGGTTCCACTGGTCTTCGTGGTGCCTTGGGTGCCACTGGGCTAAAGGGAGACAGTGGTGCAGTAGGTTCCACTGGCTCTACTGGTGTAGAAGGAAATCAAGGTGCTACTGGCAACACTGGACAAATAGGATCTACTGGACCAACAGGCTCTACTGGGCAGCAAGGTGGTACTGGCAACACTGGTTCAACCGGACAGAAAGGCAACAAAGGAGATCTTGGTGCAGTTGGATCCACTGGAAATACCGGCCTCACAGGAAACACTGGAGCAACCGGACCTTTAGGAGCTACTGGCAACACAGGACCCATCGGAAGTACCGGTGCTTCAGGCATCAAGGGAAGTCAAGGAGATTCTGGGCCGAGAGGGACTGCTGGAAATGATGGCACCATAGGAGGAACTGGTGTTACTGGTATTACCGGTACCAAAGGAGATAAAGGAGATACTGGACCAAGAGGTGTAGACGGTTTGGTGGGAGCAACTGGAAATACAGGAAACACTGGAGCAATAGGTCAGTACCAGTAGCAACTATAGAGACTCATGATATGACATATAAACTTCGTTTGTTGCTCGTCTTCATTACTGTATTTGTTGACGTTGGCTCTTTCCATCACTTTCAAAACTTCCTGTTATGAGCTAACAATTCCAAATTCGGATGCTTACCTTTATCAGGTGTAATAAGACACCAATTTATGCAAAGGAATCTATAATGGTTCTGCTACTCAAGGACTTAAATCATCCTAGAAATAATTCAATCGAAAATTAAATCAAATAATCAATCCTAATATTAAATATTAAAATCTAGACATTTTACAATGAAAAAATGTGGTATATCTAAAATGAGCTTGCAACTTGTTCTGCAAAATGATGTGCAACTTATATATTTTTAGGTCCGCAAGGTAATACTGGCAACACAGGAAATACTGGATCTACAGGGCCTATAGGTGCTACAGGCAATACAGGCTCAATTGGCCCTCAAGGACAGACCGGTCAAACTGGCCAAACTGGAGCTAAAGGTGACACTGGACAGAAAGGAGAGTCTGGAACCAATGGTGCAACTGGAAATACTGGTAACACTGGAGCAACTGGTATACAAGGACAGACTGGTAACACTGGTGGCACAGGATCGACTGGACCTACTGGAAATACCGGATCCACTGGCATAAAGGGAACCAAAGGAGATGTTGGTGAGAAGGGGATATCAGGTGCAGTTGGAGCTACTGGCAACACTGGTTCTACTGGACAGCAAGGTTTAACAGGCCAGACAGGAAACACTGGAGCAACTGGTCTTGAAGGTCAGACAGGACAAACGGGAGCTAAAGGTGGCAAGGGTGAAGTTGGCATTCAAGGAGCAATTGGTGGTACTGGCTCAACAGGTTTAACTGGATTGAAGGGAACTCAAGGATCCACTGGTAATACTGGAAACACTGGAGCTACAGGATTAAAAGGAGAAATTGGTGTCAAAGGAGATAAGGGTAACAATGGTGCAACTGGAAATACTGGAGCAGCTGGAGTTACTGGGGGCTCAGGTGCTACTGGCCCTACCGGGCTGACAGGAAGCAAAGGATCATTGGGAGATAAGGGTGAAAGTGGTGCAGCCGGTCTACGTGGGTCATCTGGTCAACTTGGAGCAACTGGTCTTATTGGACCCACTGGAACTACTGGCATCAAAGGAGATAATGGTGCAAATGGAGCAGATGGTGCAACTGGTGGTAATGGTGCTACTGGACCAAAAGGATCGACAGGTCCACAGGGGCTCACTGGAAGTACAGGTGTCCAAGGACTTAAGGGAGATTCTGGTGCAAGAGGTAACAGTTGTAATAAAATATAATAATTTGCATGACATATAATAATGTAATATTGGATTGTAAATATTGCATATATAAAAATAAAGTGAAATATAGTGTAAAATGTGATGTAATGTGAAATATGATGTGTTATAGGCTTATAGCATCGTCAGTTTGAGTTATTGTTAAACTTTCCACCATAAATACTATTCATTGATCATGTGTTAGAATCCTAAATCCGAACTGCTCATTGTGCATTACTCATTGTGCATTACTCATTGTGTATTACTCATTGTGCATTACTCATTGTGCATTACTCATTGTGCATTAGATTATGCACTACCGGTATATAATATTATTTTATCTTTCCCAAAGGAAATGATGGCACAAACGGGCTACCAGGAAAAGATGTTGATGATGTGAATGAGTGTATGACCAACAACGGTGGCTGCCAGGGCATCTGTATCAACACTGTGGGTGGTTTCTACTGCGCTTGCGGGGCAGGATCAACTCTCACAAATGCTCCAACGGTCTCCTGCGATGGTAAGTGCTACTTGTAAATTGTCAACACAAACTAACATTATTTCAATGCAAATGATGATTGAAATGATTTATCCTATAAAATCGCTGTCCATGACTTCAGTTTTGAAGTTTACTTATTTAATGGGTGCATGGTTTCATGGCTGTGTCGTTTCATGGCTGCATTGTTACATGGGTGCGTGGTTGCATGGTATTGTGGCTGCGGGGTTTCAGGGTTTACACATGTAGTACAGTTCTAAAAATGACACACACCCACATACTGTTATTTCAAAATCCGATTTCTAAACGTCTGTATACTGATTGACCATTCCAGATGAAACCCATCAAGTCTTCGGTGGTCAATGGTGTATCTATGTTAAGATGTCCATAACCTTTCTATAAAGACTTAGATGTCCTTGCCATATTCAATACTTTATAATTATTCTACAGTACTGCATCTCATCAGTAATTTAGTATGTAGACTTGAAAATACAAGTTGTTTGACTGATTTATTGTATCTTTTAACAGCTGCGTCCTTGTACTGTGAAACTTACTACTATTACGGTAGACTGTGTTACTGTAAGCAAAGTGGACTACCGGTTGCCCTCAATGGCACGGACTGTACAGACTTCAACGAATGTAGCATAAACAATGGTGGATGTGAGCACACTTGCCAGGATACAGTCGGCTCATTTACGTGTTCCTGTCGACCAGGATATGCCTTGGCTGGCAATCAGTACTCCTGTGAAGGTAGGTGCCTAGGATGTCATCAGCGATGTATTTGTGATATTTCATCTTTCATATAATATATATATAAACTCATAATTTATGTTATATAGCGCAAAATGAATTAGCAATTTCTTCCAATTACATTTAATTATACGATGTTGAATAGTAATACATGTATGTGTTATGTAAGTTCATAGTATGATTATGTCAATTATGTTTATTAGTGTCAACCAGTTCGGGTATTGCATATAATAATTGCAATGTATTACGTATATACCATGATAGTCTTTTTTTTATAGTATTGCTATCAAAAGGCAGTCACCATTGGCATGGAAATTTCCACTTTCAGTCACAATTGACAGATTTGTGGAATCCTGCTTGATCCAATATAAAATTGCTTATACATGTAAATAGCTTAAAATGTGCATTTCTATACATAATTATATACATTAAAATGTTTGTTGGAGCAACTAGCTTAATTATATATAAAAAGGGCTTCTAGAAGCATTTCCAATATGTTTTTTTATTGCAAGAAACCAAAATGGATATTTCGATTATGCCATCCGCATGTCATCGTCAGAGCGCATATGTCACTCCGAGATGACATACCGCATACGGATGGCATAGTTGAATTATCAGGTTTGGTTTTTTGTAATAAACATATTAGAAATGCTTCTAGTAACCATTTTTACAGAAGTTAAATATTTTACAATAACATACGTCATGTATTTGCTAATTACAGACATCAATGAATGTTCAGAATTTACTGTCCATGGATGTTCTGGCAGCTGTGTCAACACTATTGGCGGATACTACTGCAGCTGTCCCAGCACTAGATTACTTGGTTCGAGTGACATTCTTGTCTACCAGGAAGAGATACCTGAAGCCAATTGCCGAGACTTCCCTGCGCATGTGCCCTTCTATAGCTGCTCCAATAACAACTTTGGCTTCCAGGAGTGCCGATGTCCTGAGACTGGAACTGGTGATATGAAGCTAGTAGCTAGCACAGGTGGTTGTTTAGGTAGGTGATGAACCAATTATTTTAATGATTGATTTTAAATTAATTGATTCTCATTAATTTTATTATTGCCAATTGACTTCGCAACTCGACAGCAATATCAGTAGCTTGAACCTCGACTTTCAACATTCCTGAGCTCACATGAAAAAATAATTTAATTTCTTGGTCAATATTGTCTTTAAAACCATACGCAGACAATGGTATTTCTTTATTAATATTTCTTAGAACGCGACGTATTGTACTAGTGTTTGTGATTGGGCAAAATTCAATAATTGGATTGCAAATTGAATTGTTGTTGTTGCTGAAATTGTAACCATTAGTTGCTTTCTTCTATGTAGTAGAATACAATACCGACTTGTTTATGCTTTGTAGAGTCCAATATAATATGTACCTCCCACTATAACAACCTCTACACATGTAATTGCTACCTAACGGTGACCGATGGTGGTGTGACTAGCAGTCAACTGATTACATTAAACGGTACAGCCTGTGACCTCAGAGATGAATGTCTAGACAACAATGGAGGCTGTGAACATCAATGCACTGACTTGGCAGATGGATTTGAATGCTCATGCTTTGGTCCACCTGTTGGCTATCCAGAACCAGTCTGGAGCATCAGCAGTAACCAGTTTGACTGCATAGGTAAGCACTAGCTATACTTTAAAGAACCGATGCGAGAATCGGGTAGGTGGACCACCCACCACCATGTTATATATTTGCAACCATTGGGCCCAGGTGGTAAGATTTTATGAGATTGGCACCTATTGATATTATTGTGTAGAGAATCCTACCAATGAAATGAACCAATTTTAATTAGGTGACGATGATCATAATTAGCCAATCAGTTCAATAGTTAATCAATTTATCCTGGTTTGTTGATTCTTGTGCTTTCACCTCCTTCGTGCTTTGTCTTCAATGTACAATCAAACGGCATTAGTAATTCTATCAAAAATTTCCAAGTCTTAATAATGCTATTGCTATTCGTGAATTGTTCAATAGAAATTGTGTCCCCTCAAGCAGCAATTCTATACTTCTCATACAGAGGTATCTTTTTGGTGTTATGAAAGTGAAGTTATTATTTGTGAACAAAATTGATTGTTTTTGTGTTAACCACAAGCATGCATGTATACTATTTGGGCGCGTGGTGTTCAAAGGAGCTCCACCCTTCCATTCAATATTCTCTTTGTCGGAAGTAATTTCAATCCAATGTTAACTAAGTCTCATTTAATTTTTGAAATTGTTTCCTCCATCAAGATGGAGATTTCAATAGGGCATACCGTCAGCCTGAGAGCCTAATTCTGCTTTACTACATAGACATGCAATCAGGCATTATTTCTCGCATGGCAATTGTTATTTGACATTGCAGATGTAAATGAATGCAACAATTCCACCTGGATAGATACGTATTGTCCCTCGCCATCTGTATGCATCAACACTCCGGGCTTCTACGAGTGCCAAAGAACAATTGGTCTGAGCAAAGCTGGTGAACAACAAGCAGGCAGTGGTAAGTGATTTGTAAATTCTTAAATATTTGAAACTGATTAGCTGGTGAGGAAATTGCCATATACATGTATAACTTAGTCCAAGAAGATGGATGAGAGTTGTATTTCCCTTCTTTTGTTTCTCAACAAAAAGAGG
>JAOQGN010329896.1:0-14264 GCA_027564295.1 Himantozoum antarcticum
CAAGCTCCCAGGGCTCTGGTAGATGCCCCGAGCTAGAGTAGTACCAACACCACCCAGGAAGGGTGAGAACCAAATTTGTTTTTATTGACACTGCAATTTCCAACCTTCAATCTATCAACCCTAATAGCAATTAACTACCACTTGCATTAGATTTGATAGGAAATCAGTTGTAGGCTACCAAGAGCAAGTAGATCTACCTATAAGGCTCTGGTTGTGCTTAATACCATAATAATCTAACTGGTTATTTGTTACCACATGTAGCAATGTGATTGGAGGATTAGGTCGCTGTGTGGACTAGTGAGACGGATTTGCAATAGCAACGCTGTGGGTTCGAATCCAGTGAGAGTCCACCCATTTATTTACATAGCCGAGTCTGGTAGGGTGTTTGGGAAGGGTATCTAGTGCTTTATGCAATGCAGGCTGGAATTCACCGATTCAAGGTTGAAAAACTAAAGATCACCAAGGTGCAAGTGTGTGCTTGTACCCAGTCATCAGGTGGTAATAAGTTAATTACCGCTTAGAAGTCGGTTTAACAGGTACATGTACATGAAAAGGTATATAAGAGAATTAATTATTATTGTTATTATTAATGCATTTACTGGATAGCCTGTGCTACCTGTATAGTACAACAGCTTTGTCATCCCCTAGACCTAAGGTGAGTATCTGAGCCTCTAAGGTTCTGACTTTCTGCTTGAGTATTTCCACAGTAGCTTTGTCTACTCCTATTGGCTGTTGGAACTGCTGCCGCTGCTGTCCTCTGTGCTTACTCACGTATTGATCTGTCTGTTGGTGCTGTGCTGAATTCTCTAGAAGGTGATAGATGAGTTACAGGGTGAACTGGGTGAGATGATGGTAAAGTGTTGAGACCGTGGCCAAATGGTCAGTGGCTTGATTCTCACTTGATTCAGTTGCTCTGAATGAATCTGAGACCGTTCAAAACAGTCATTTTGAAACGGAGTGTCCATGGGCGAGCTAGCCTAGGCAGTAGACAAGGAACAACCATAATTATGTTCAACCCAAAACCCAAACCACAATCTTCAAACACTCATTTGCAAAACGTCAGTTGCGAACGTTCTGTATCCCGAACTGTCTGTATCTCACTCTGAATGCCAAATTTAAACTGTTGCGACTAAATCGTATAGGGTTCTCACCTACTAAATTTTGAAGACTGAAGATTATGAAATTGAAGTCAAACTCTTAAATGTGAAGACTGACGATTTTGTAGATAGTGAAAATTTATTTCGTAAGTGTGGAGATTTGATTCCTAAGTGTGAAGAAAATGAAGACAGCATGCTGTGGTGAGGGCCCAGCATAGGATTTAGTTCCTACTAGTAGATTGTTAGTATGTCACAAGCATTGTCTGATATTGGTAGCCATACCATGTACAGGTACTTACAAGAAAACTCGGTCAGTTCAGTATGCTTACATTGTCAAGGATTATCTTGCATGAAAGCATTTTGATACAATATTGTGTGAGTGCATGAGAGTGTTTAACTATATGTATATCAGAATACGGACAGTTCGTAACTGGAGTTTAAAAAATGAGTGTTTGAAAATTTTGGTTGGAGTTTTGGGTTGGGGAATAAAGTTACACTCCGTTTACTGCGTAAGTTGTCTCACCCGTGGACACTCTGAACGTGACGGACGTTTCGAAACGGCAGTCTAGATTCTGTACAGCATATCAAAGCCATCTTATTTTTAATTAGACAGATCTTATTCTCTACATCCAAATTAACTTTTTCAACATTTTGGCAAGCAAACAACTCTTTAGCATCAAGAAAAAAAACAGGCTGTAAATAATTAGTTCTCTCTGATATCAGAATGTTCTGGAATGTGCGCTCTGGTAGAATGCTTATCTGAAGAAGAGTAATTTAACCTTCCAAGTCTTTTAGGATATTGTTATTATACTTTTTAATATAATATGTTTTAGATCAAAATAGAACAAATAAAATAAGACACAGAAATAATGCAACAGAACCACCAGAGAGTCAAAGAGGGTCAAAATATACAGGAGAGAGTTGACAACTCCTCTTCCGTATATTTTCTTTACAATTCTACACAAGTGCTTTTAGACTGTGAACAGCATGTTATTGGCTGCTACTGTGAACAGCTTTCTAATGGCTGCTACTGTGAACAGCTTTCTATTGGCTGCCGCTGACTCACCATGTGCATTCTGTAGATCAGCAATATTGTTCTTATTCACTTGTCTCAGAATGGCTTTAGGTTTTCTCCTGATATGATTGTTGTTTGCTTGCCAATTGCCTTCTGTTCTTGGAGAAAGTGGTGCCCGGGGAGACATTATAGCAGGCTCCGCAGATTCTATGTACTCAGGTTGTGGAGCATTGGCTTGTTCAAACGGATCATCAGTCAATGTAATTGCCGATGTAACTAAGTCATAAGTTGGTAGCTGTTGTGCTGCATAGTGAGGATGTTGTACCGTTACATTGTCTATGTTTAAGATTGTTTTCTCTCTTTTAGGGGCTGCTGGTAGAATGCTACCTGATATTATCATAGTAGTTATCTCTGGATTTGTTGTGCATTCAGCTGCTAGTTTGCCTACAAATATTTACAATCTTATGTGTTAATACAATTCAGCTACTGGAGTAATATTTTAGTGGGCATATGTAGTGTTTTGCTTGGTGATCCAATTGCACGTGGATTGTGAAGCATGCGTAGCCTAATGGTTAAAGAAATGGACTCCTGTCTGCAAGGTCCGGGGTTTGATTTCCTACACGGTACATGCCTTAAGCAAGGATTTATCTTCACATTACTCCAGTTGACTCAGCTACAAATGAGTATCGGTATTAGCTGGGGAGTTACCCTGTGTCAAACTGACATCCTGCCCAGGGAGAGTCTTGTACTCTCAGTCACTTCATGTCATAGAAACCGGGATAAGCTCTGGCCTTACAGGTCTTAAAACCTGGATAGACTTTAACTTTTCACTAACCAATATCATAACTAATCCAGGAAACGCACTGTGTGATGGCATATTGTAGTGGAAATACACCCCCACCCGTCCTCTTCTACTAGTCTACATATTTGTTGTATTCCATTAGTTATGCAATGGCTGGTGGTCACTCTCAGGACTCTAAAGTAAATAACCGAACATTAGCCAGCTACTTATTCTATATTGATGTTGTATTGTGACCTTTTGCCTCCTTTACTATTTACTTTTACTTTTCCGTCCTAGGGATGGACTGGCCGCAGTGGTGTAGTGGTAACTCCAAGAGCCCCAACTGTGTTGGGGTAAGAAAATTTTGGATGGGTGGGAGTGGTCTGATATTTCGCTCCCACCAACCCGAAAATGTAAAATCCAGGTTGGAGTTGGGGTAAAAATAATATACCAGCATACCACTGACTGGCCGTCCTAAAACACGCCCACCACTTTTATTATATAAAGGGGTTACAGCACCTAGTGGGCAACACTTTTCATGAAACCATTGGAAGGGACAGCTGTCTCTTTTTAATCTAATGGAACTTTAAATATATATTCTTGTTAGATTGTTCTTCACTGTGACATTTGCAAGTACTGCCCCCTCCCCTTCTACCAGATAATAGACTTCCCCTTCCCTTCCATCCCTGGTCCGGCCAGAGATGGCATTGCACCGACAGTGATAGCTGGTTTATAGCTTTCTACCATTGTCTGGGCTGCATGATAGTTCGCCCCCACTCAAGGCAGTGAGAGCAAACCATCACAATATTCTATTCGATTGCAGTGGAGGGAAAACCTTCCATGAGTCGAACAATCTTCAGATGGTAAGTGAAACTCAAACCCATGTCATGGATGGTAAGTTGTCTCAAGATCAGATAATTGTAGATCATTGCTGCAAGATCTGAGTGGCAGTACGCAACCTCTCCTCCCCCCCCCAATAATATTTCAAAATCCCTCTTCAGAATCGATTACCAAAAGATTACCTAAGGTGCGCAGTCAATTAGAAGTCTATGTAACAAAGTAATGTGGAGCACCTCGCGGAGTACTGCGAGGTGCTGTGACAGCACCCATAATTGATAAGAATAAAGTACCATTGATGAGATAATGACCAATAATTGACCAATGATTGGAAGGAGGCTCCATTAGCCAGGCATGACTGTTAGACATGAATCCAGACATGGCCCCGACACGGGCCCGGATGCTGCCTTAGCCATCTCATCAGATATAGCCCCAGGTGACCTAGCACCCGGCTGCACCTAGCTTACCATCATTATCTGTGACTTCTCTCTGGACCCCAGAGGTTATTAGCTGAGTGATGATGCTATGACTGTTAGATAGAGCTGCCACATGCAGTGCTGATCTGCCCAGATGATTCTGTATATTCATCTCTACTCCCACCTCTAGCAACAAGCTCACTGTGTTAGGCTGGTTGAGCTGACAAGCTAAATGTAACGCTGTGTCACCTCTTGTGTTCTGTGAGTTTGCAGCCACCTGAGTAGGGTAAAGTTATAATATTAAGCAGCGTTAAGCAGCGTTCATAGGAATCATAGGAATTAATCAATGATAAATTAGCTGCTTGCAACATCTCAATTCTACTAGATCACTTCGACAACCTTTGAGAAAGTTATACAGCTTCAGTAGCTAGAGATGAAGACAGGCCATACGGCCAGTACCTACCACCTAGACAATCTAATCTTGAAAGACATTCCACGAGACTCAGTGATGTACTGCTTTGACATAGATCTAGAACTAAATTATGAAGTAAAAATGTCTTCTATAGCTATCATAAGTGAATGGCAGCAAAGCTTTTTCATGAATTTATTACTTTTTTCGCCAAACGTTATTCCACAATTTTTATATTATAGTGTGCCAGTTTTTATTGATAATTCTTATCCACAAACGGCATAATAAAATATATACATACATACATACAAATCTATTTATAAAATGCGAAAATAACTGGCAACTGAAATATTTTTGAGCATTGCAATAATTAAAATTGACGTTGTATGGTATGGATCGCTCTCAATAAATTAAATATTAACGGATCAGAGGATTGTTAATGTGTGCATTACATCGTTATCGAGTAGGAGCGGAATTATGTCTTCTTGACCGCTGAGTATTGCAAGGGACAAAGGAGTATTCATTTCAGTGTCTAGACTTGAAATGTCTGCACCGTTCTCCAGCAGAAGTATCGTTGTCTTCAGATGCCCCTCGGTAACAGCCAGCATAAGAGGCGTGAAACCTGCAATCATAACAGCCAGTGAGGTTTTTTTTATAATTTGTGGACACATTATTATGCAAACGGAAGTACATATACATGCATATTCAATTGATATTGACAAGTGTTAAGCCCTGGAAACACTACAGCTTTTTTCTGGCTGTCAATTGTGTCACTTCCAGTGTCACAGCTGGAAGTGACAGCCAGAAAACAAGCTGTAGTGTGTCCAGGACTTTAACCTTACACAAGCAGGCAATAGAATGAATGAATCTACTCAGAGCAATATTTCTCCAAGATGTCTCAGGTAGGCTTTGCGTCCACTTTTTAGCAGACGCCTGTCATATAGATCGTAGCTGTCATATAGACATACACTGTATATCAGATTTTGTACATCAACCTATAGGACTGATGAGACATGTGAGTCAGAGAAGACATTTATTCCGTTAACAGGAAGTCACCTAGGATCTAACCAGCAATATCTTGCACATGTTAACTGAGCGGTTTATCCGCTACTCTATGTTTGCTCACTATTCAGGAGCTTCCAAAATCAGTTCTGTTCCTGTTGTACACGACAACAAATATTGCTGTACAAAAGTGACTTCTTTTCCACAAATCACAATACAATATATAAATATATCAATAGACAACCTTGTGTATTGGTGGGGCTGACCGCTGAACTGTTTGTAATTGAGTACATGATGACAGAGTTATGCCCATTACGGGCTGCCTTGTGTATTGGTAACTCTCCACTCTGGTCGGCAGCCTGTAGATTGGCTCCAGCTTCAATGAGACATTGTACATGGGCAAGATGTCCTGTAAGGATACAGAGAAACATTGTACATGGGCAATATGTCCTGTAAGGACACAGAGAAACATTGTACGTGGGCAATATGTCCTGTAAGGATACAGAGAAACATTTTATGTGGGCAATATCTCCTGTAAGGACACAGAGAAACATTGTACGTGGGCAAGATGTGCTGTAAGGATACGGAGAGACAGTGTACGTGGGCAAGATGTCCTGTAAGGATAAAGAGAGACATTGTACATGGGCAAGAGGTCCTGTAAGGATAGAGAGAGACATCGTATGGGGCAAGGTGTCCTGTAAGGATAGAGAGACAAATTGTATGTGGGCAAGATAAACTGCAAGGATACAGAGAGACTTGCATGTGGCAAGATGTCTTGTAAGGAAACAGAGAAACATCGTACATGGGCAAGAAGTACTGTAAGGATACAGAGAGACATTGTTCATGGGCAAGATGTCCTGTAAGTATACAGAGAGACATTGTTCATGGGCAAGATGTCTTGTAAGGAAACAAAGAGACTTTGTAGGTGGGCAAGATCTCCTGTAAGGACACAGAGAGACATTGTATGTGGGCAAGATGTCCTGTAAGCATACAGAAAATCCTTGTACGTGGGCAAGATATCCTGTAAGGATACAGAGGGACACTGTATGTGGGCAAGATATCCTGTAAGGATAAATAGAGACATTGTATGTGGGCAAGATGTCCTGTAAGGATAAAGAGAGACATTGTACGTGGGCAAGATGTCAGTGTAAGGATACGGAGAGACATTGTACGTGGGCAAGATGTCCTCTAGGAGCGAGAGAGAAGGATATCAGACAGACTATATGCAGACATGGGTGGCAACCTTTTCTATATATAATAAAACGTATGGCCACTCTATTGCCATAGACTCGGCATTGTTTTCTATCGTGATAAATACTTATCAGCATGATACATATATATCAACATTTCAACATGCAAATTTATAGCAATTCTTATAATTTCAAGCTGCTGACTTATCTGACATAAATCAAATTTTCCTCGATCTGACACCAATGTATGATATTTTATTACTTCTGTGCATATAGCTACCAGATCTAATACCGACATATGATCTTCTACTGCTTGTGTGCATAAAGATGCCACATCTGCCACCAATGTTTGATATATGCTCACCATGCTCAGCTGCAACATGTAAGGGTGTCTGGTGCGCTGCTCCTCCATTACTAACATCAGCGGTGGCCTGTGCGGCTAGCAGGGCCACTACTATATCATTGTGTCTTTTGCTACAAGCTATATGTAGTGCTGTAGATCCTTGCTCATACCAGTCAACCCCTACAAAGAAGGCAAATTTGGGCTCACACTCATCCACCCGTATAATGATGCAAACTTGGACTTGAAGTAATTATTTCAGAAAGCTGTGTTCATACGGAGTAAGCTGTTCAGTAATTCTAATACATGATGTACAAAGTGAGCGGCGTGGCTTAGCGGTAGAGTGTCAATGATGGCATGGCTTAGCGGTAGAGTGTCAATGATGGCATGGCTTAGCGGTAGAGTGTCAATGATGGCAACCAAATACATGCCTGTAAGATACCTCAACCAAACTCTTATCTCCTTTAGGATAAAGTTGATTTTTATACCAGTCATAAATAATAGCTGTATGTATTTCCATTTTTAAAAACAGCCGAGGTTAGCCAAACATTTTTGTAGTATGTTGCTAGGTTACCTTTGCGAACTGTGGTCTCGAGGACTAAGTTAACATCAAGGTCTTTAGTAAGTAGGTACGTCACTATCTCTGCATGAGAACAGAAGACAGCACTTTGCAGTGGAGTGAACCCTACAAAAGGCCAGACAAATGTTAAGGGTGTGACAGCGGAGTATATTGCACCCCGAACACCCGAACGTTCGGGGATAGAATCTGAGGTAAAACAAATTTGCTTTTATTTCAATTTTTTTAGTCTAATTTTCATTAAAACACATCAAAACCATCAAAAAAAGACGTAAAAAGTCAACCCCCTAACAGAATGTTTCAACCCTCTAACAGATTTTTTCAACCCCCTAACAGATTTTTTCAACTCTCTAAAAATGTATTAGCGGGTTCAAAAATCTGCTACAGAGTTGAAAAAATCTTTTAGGGGGCTGACTTGTGATGTCTTTTTGATAATTTTGATGTGTTTTGATGATGAAAATTAGACTACAAATTTTTTTGTTTCAATTTTTCTTTTTAGCTCCAGCTTCAACCCCCTAACATTAGGGTGTTAGAGGGTGTTAAAAATGCACCTGGTCAGTTGTTATAATCTCCGTCATGTTGTGTGGGCTGCTACATAGTTACACTCGATCCCTGTGAAAAATTATAGGCTGCAGTTTCTAGTAAAATTTCAATATTGTAAGCGCATCTGATATGAGGTAGGAATACCTATTGACAGGTGTCTAAAGCCAATATTCATTCACCCACCCACCCAACCACTCATTCATTCATTAGAGAGGTTTCCCAAAGCAGAGACGAGAAGCAACTTAATATGACTATAACTGAACTATAGCTGCAACTATAATGAGGATGTGCAAAAATTGAAAGTGGATTGTATGTTTGCTTTATTAATTCTACTCAAACAGATTATAATACCTATACCATCACAACATAAACTATTTTCTGAAACCTGCAAGATTTACTGGATTTATCCTTCCTCGATATACAGTGTGTATACCCTACTGGAAGAAATTTTTGGTTGGAATTAATTTTGGCTAATTTCGCGAATGGAAAATTCGCCAAAAATTAATTCCGCTAATATTTAATTCCTTCAAAGTTTTTAGAGTTTTAATAAAAATTTAGTTAAAACTTGAAGGTTTCATATAGAAAGCAATACTTTGTGTGATATTAAATTTTGCTAGTTTGAAATTGGCCAAAAATAAAGCCCACTAATTCAGGTTTATGCTGAAGATTCGCCAAAGTTAAGTCCGCTAATAATTTCCTCCAGTAGGGTATTATACGTACGTTTCAATAGATAGATTATCCCAGGATTTATTTGTACAGTACAACATAATGCATGAGCTACTCTATGTTTGAATATTCTGTAGAGTGAAACAAAATGTAGCAGTGGCACAAGTTCTCCACTAGGACCATGGTTCAAGTTCCACCGCTGATGAAAATAAGTTTACGCGCTTTTTTTCAAAAGCTTCTTCCGAATGTGTTGGCTACGCCGCACAGAATCATTCAATGCCAAAGTGCCAACTGGAAAAATAGTTCATTTTGGAAAAGGTTATAAGATCTACTCTTTTCATAACCTTCCATATTGTGTGTAAAGCTTGCATGTGTGGAATATGGGTATTTATGACAGCGGACGATGGCTTTTAAAACAATGAAACTGTTCAATGTGAACAGCTTCTTAAATCTCATAGTGAAATGTGGTTTTTAATTAATTATGGATTGCCATTAGTATATAATTAAGTTCTAATTCCATCTCTCATTTCACTTTAAACAATCCTAATAGAAAGCTTTACTAGCAAGTAAAATATTGTTCAAAGCATAATGATAATTACCCCATAGCATAAAAATAGCTCAGCATTGTACATGTATATTTAGTGGATCTGCTTATTAAAAATGCATTGCTTCTAAATTCTGTTTGATTTTAGCTGAATTATTGTCTAGAGTATTAACACTTCGACACAGCTTGACATGATGACATTAGGTACTGCATGTATAGTCTTACCTTTCTTGCCGATAGTGCCACACAATGCTTTACCATCATCAGATGTGCTTTCTATGAATTCTTGCACCTCTTGTATCTTATTCCCTTCTATTAGCTTGATAAGGTGGTCTATGCTGACTTCTGTGGCAGACATTGACAGCAGCAGGGTTTGATAGTCGACCAGCGACAGGGCTTAACAATCGATTCAGCAGCACAGCTTTGACAGTCGACTCAGTGGCAGAACTTGACAGTCAACTCAGTGGCAGAACTTGACAGTTGACTCAGGAGCAAGACGTGAGGGTCAACTCAGCAGGCAGACTTGAGCGTCTACTCAGCAATTGGTTCTGCAATGATATGACAGAAATGACTCATGTATGTCTGGTAGTCGACAGCTAGTGGTGTTATGGCAGGCCAACAGTGGCCAACAAATTCAACAGACAACTGTAAAGATGGATTGGCAACAAAAAGATAGTTCTGGGATGATTATAATCTAAATTTAAAAAAATTGCCAAAGTTTGAACAGGTGCTCAGTACCTGATAATTCCTGTACCAACGTACCACTGTTGACAGTAGTGCACAGGGGCGTATATTATGTGAAATTAAAACCCCTAACATTTACAAGATTGCCCAGTGCAGCGGAAATTTTTTTGTTAGGGGCTTGGAAAACATGTTACTGGGATGAAAAAATCTGTTAGGGGGTTGATAAGATCTGTTAGGTGGTTCACTTTTGATGGTTTGATGTGTTTTAATGAAAGTTAGACTAAACCATTTTCTTTCATCTTTTTAAATAAAGTTAAAATTTTTCTTTTTAGCCTCAGATTCTACCCCTAAATGTTTGGGTGTTCGGGGATGTAATATACCCTCTGGTAGTGTGTGTATATACTGTTGATATTGGTTTTAGATTCCTTGACACTAGGGTCATGATATTATTTGTGGTTTATTTGTTTGTTTGTTTATTTCATCACAATAACAAATACAACGCAGAAGAAAAAATAATGGAAAAAAGAAGAAAAAGGAAATCGTGCAAAGGTGAAAATAATTATAGGATCACGTAAAGGTGATGATGAGGTTCAATGTGTGATAGCCTGGCTAGTCATTGCATGAGCCGAGCTAGCAGTGCCAATGCCCGGGTTAATCCTGAGTCCATCAGCCCAACAGGCGCAGTTTCAGACTCCTTCGAAACATAAGTTTGTGTTCTATTGATCTTAAAAAGTCAGGCAAGTCATTCCACAGTGCTGTCTCTCGATAAGTCGTTCTTCTATGACCTGCTGCAGATTTAGAATGAGGAAGAGGAAGATTGAATTTAGATTGACAGGTGCAGATGTATGATTCACATTGATTGGAATTAGAATAGAATAATGAATGAGCTTTTATGAGGATTTTAAACCTATCTATTTGGTAGAATTTAACACTTTGCACTTTGGAAGTAGTAGAGATGTAGAGTGGTCAAATAATGAGTTTTTTATCAACAATGCGCATAATCTTTTTCTGATATGTGAACAGTTTGTTTAAATATATATATCAGGAGGATTTTCCCAAGCTTCAATACAGTATTTTAATTTTGAGTGAATAAAAGAATTGTATATAGTAAAAGGTGTCTTAGTTGGTAGGTGATGCGAGCATATATATGTTAATCCACTAAAAGGTCTCAATTGTGTTAGCAAGCTACAAATATGTGCGCTCCAGTTTAAATGTTCATCAAATGTAATTCCTAAAAATTTAATATTTCTATGAATTATTTCTATTTGTGTTTGAGGTGTGCACCCGCACCGTTAGGACGGCACGGGGGAGGGGGCATTTACCCCGTGTGAATAATGTTGCACAATACCTCAAAACAAAGTTAAATTTTAAAACTGAGCGAGTTATATTAAGGTGCCTATCAAGTAAGGAAATTATATACAAATGAGTGTAATTCTCATATGGATAATATCTGTGAACTGTGTTGTGTTCTGTGAACTGTGTTGTGTTCTGTGAACTGTGTTGTGTTCTGTGAACTGTGCTGTGTTCTGTGAACTGTGTTGTGTTCTGTGAACTGTGTTGTGGTCTGTGAACTGTGTTATGTTCAATACGTGAAAAACTGAGGATCGGGAGAAATCCATTTTAAAGCTTTTATAGAGGATTTAGTAGGAGTGATGAATTCAAAGTACTTAGTTGGGAAAATTATATACCCTACTGGAAGAAATTATTATTGGACTTAATTTTGGCAAATCCTCAGCATAAACCTGAATTAGCGGGCTTCATTTTGGCGAATTTTGAACTAGCGAAATTTAAAGTCACACAAAACATTGCTTTCTATATATAACCGTCAAATTTTACTGTTTAAATTCTAAAAATTGCTTAGGAATTAAATATTAGCGGAATTAGTTTTTGGCAAATTTTCTATTAGCGAAATTAGCTAAAGTTGATTCCAACCAATAATTTCTTCCAGTAGGACAATATGAAATTCCACTATAAAGTAACAATCAGTTAGTTGAGAACTCTGACTAATGGCAATGCATTGTGTAAAGAAATAAACAGATTCAAAGCCAACAAACCAAGTATTGCTTGCTATTTTGTATATTCTAAAAATAACATCCATGACCGGCTTTCAAAAATTGATGATATGAAGTAGTTTGCGTTTTAGGTGAGATAGAGTGGATAATTCTTTCAATATTCACACTAGCCTGAGTTTTCAAGTTTTCTGTTGGCGTGAGGGGGGAAGTGAGGAAAGTCCACTACATTTTCCTCACAAATATCTGCTCACGCCAGCAGATGACGTGGAATTCCAGGCTATCTTTATACCATTACCACTGATTTCTAAAGTCTCCTAGTCTCGAGAAGATCAGATATGAGATATGAGATTTTAGTCATCTGAGAACCAGATGTGTGAACTTTGCCAAACGGCTTGTTAGCAAAACCATTTGCCTTTCTATTCTCTTCCCAAAATCAAATCAAATATACTTGCTTATTCCACTATCAAACACAGACCTGAGCTGACCCTGACCTGACCCTGACCTGACCCTACACAGACCCTACACAGACCTGACCTGACCCTACACAGACCTGTATATCAAATACAAACTCAACTGTATTTTCCATGTCATGCCTACTGCCTCCTTTTTATCAGATTATCTAAGGAAATACCTATCAAGTATTGTGTATTAGCGAGGTGGATATAGCATTGACATCTACATGGATATAGCATTGACATCTACATCATTGGTAGCTACAAATTCAGATCATTTTATATTTGTGGATAATGTATACATTTAGGTCAGCGGCGACGTTTTTGGCACAATTAGCAACTAAAGCACAAATGATTTTACTGACAAGCCTCTCACCAAAGAACCCACACCTCATTTTCCAAGTGCCTAAAAATTTCACACATGATATCCGATCTTTTAAGCAAGAGACTTTAGAGGTCAATGACCCAAACAGCTACATACAAAATATGGTCACATTTCCCATTTTACCACAAAGATCTATTGATGCTTACTTCAAGTGGAATGCTATGAAGGGTGCAATAAGCGGGTCCCATATTGGCTATAAAATGACAAGCAAAATATATTTAAAACGATACTTACGCAGTATAAGGTGATTTAGTTGGAATGCCGAATGGAGTAGACCGAATGGAGTAGACCGAATGGAGTAGACCGAATGGAGTAGACCGACTGGAGTAGACCGAATGGAGTAGACGAGATATAACAGTATAACTAGATGATTTGGAGCTGACTGGAGTTAGTGATTACAAACCCATATATATTGTAGAGATAATACAGCAGTTACATTGTATATAACACAACAATCACCACACTATTGACAACATATGATAGTTGGCATTCAGCTTCCTACCATTCAACCTAAATGCTATTATTCTCAGTTCAATGGCCACAAATCGATTATTATTGTAGTTTTATCATTGTTGGAAATTATCTATTATAGGCGTTTTGTTTATGCTAAAATATTAATTAGATATTAAGCAAACTGTATGATATATTGAGAGGTTGTGTTCAAAGTGGCTTAGAAATCAATGAAAGATATAGATATAACGACAAATAAAGTCATAGTTTGTGATGACAATACCCAAAGTTGCGTGTTGTTACACAGGACAATAACACTACTTGTAGCAGGGACCATAGCTAATTAATTCTTAGACCTACTAATAACAAAGTGGGATTATGTATTATAACAATCATTATTCTCCCAAACAATAAATTTGTATTATAATATATATTCTTTTTTCGTCAAGACCGTTGGTAAATGAGCAGAATTTATATATTATGAAGGGCTTCTCAAAGGGGGAGAGCTTCTCAGAGGGGAGAGCTTCTCAGAGGGGAGAGCTTCTCAGAGGGGAGAGCAACGTGTGATTACACTGATATTTAAATAATATTTACCCTCTAGAACCAATTTTGATATTTCTGTGTTTGTTGCCCATTACTAAAAATGGAACGATATGCTACTACTGCTTGACAAGTTCTCGTCAGCACTCCGAGATAGTGCGACAATAGCAATAGTAATGATAGCACAGTGGAAGGAGAGCACAACTCCAATTATATTATACATGTACAATTATATTGTTTAACTTATGCTGCTGAATTGGTGACGACCATCGACTATGGAATAACTCTCAAATAATCTTTCAGTGATGGCGATTAACTGGAATT
>JAOQGN010330007.1:0-14261 GCA_027564295.1 Himantozoum antarcticum
TGATGTGTAAATCAATAGTCTGATACTTTCAAAGATACACTCTGGCTAGTTTCATTATAATCTGACATGAAAGTAACCTTATCATTGAAGTAGCCATTAGCCATTACTACGGGTCCCCCCTAATACGTATTCCTCAAGTTTGTGGGAGGAGCTTAGGTAACTAATACGTATTGCGCGCTGTTTTGTAAAGGTTTATTAGCATCAGAATTTATTCTTCTATAACCTAGGCCTATATGTGGGAAATGTCAAATTTGATTGCAGTCCTCCTTTAAATAGTGATTACATAATAAGTACCTACATGATTGTATGACAAAAAACAGCACGGAACTTGAGGAACTCAACGGAGAACCTGCTCATGGGCCAGTGTACTTAACCAATTTACATTATACATGATAGAGCCTAATTCCTACACAGGTCCATTATTTGGAAGACTAGAGAAACTCAGCGGCATATATTAGTACTAGTACCCAATCCAACTATCCAATGCCATAGCTCTGTGTGTGTTCATATATAGAACACTAAATGCTAAATGATATACATGTATATGTAGATATATATTATTAATATAATAGATATACTTCTCAAGCTGAAACTAGAATCTCCTAATAAACAACAGATTCTTTCAATTAAATGACAGTGATTACAGACCTGTAGCAGACAGCTGAGGTGTGTCCGTGCTTTTAGTCTGATGGTGCAGTTGATTGTCTAACAGCTCGCCATCTTCATTGCAATGCGCCTCCTCCCAATGAATGAAACCGCTTACACCACTGAGGTTAGAGCCCTCTTGCTCTATACCTGGCCATAAGGAAAAGAGATGGTCACGAAGGAGACATGATTGGGTATAATACCTAAACTAACAAATTTCTAAATGCTCTGTAATAGAACAAAATTACAGTTTAGCAAATGTACAATATCGAAAATCTAGCTCAAACCCACTATATACATACGAGACAAAAATAAATGTATTATTGATGCAAGTTACAGAGCTGATATAGTCCAGACACAATATAAATCATTGAATTAATCTTCAACCCCTTTACGAAACCAAGAAAAGAACTGATGCAGACCAAGTAGCCCTTTAGTATGTGTATGTGTAGAACAACCATTTTATGATCAATTTATTGTGGTACCAAGTCGGAAACACTTTATTTTATCATTTTTTGCAAAATTGAGCGAAAGCGTAAGAGCTTTGATTTTGCACCAACAAAGCTTTCCAAATCATGTAATCAAATTCTAACAAATTTATGCAAACAAATTCAAATTTTGTTTCAAATTCAAACAAACAAAACATGTAAAATGTAATGGCTGTGCTCCATCGTTTTTTATTTCTATTTTTATATTTTATAATTAATTCATAACTATGATCACCCTATATTCTTTTCTTTTTCTAATATTCAATTCACGAAGTCATGATTATGTGGTTTTAGTCAATAAACTCTATCTTCCTATCTATCGTATTTAATAAGTGACAAGCCACAGTACGGTCATACCTTGCTCTAGCTTTTCCTGGAAGCTAGGATCTAGTTCAAATATAGTCTCCCCTCTTCTCATGTCAGTTATTAACCATGGTCCCCCGGCACTGAATATACAAATCAGTCACCTTATATATAGATATTGAGAAGGCCTCCTCATGCGGCCAGTAACATTGGCGGCACAGTACCAATGTAATTAGTGATTAACTGCTTGTTTGTGTGTCAACATATGCAATAAAATACATGGAGTTCATGATGAGCAAGCTGCAATATTGTTATTGGATTCCCACTAAAACAGCATAAGCAGTTTAGCTGTCTTCAGAAAGCATATTAGAGTTTCAGTCTGAGTTATCAGTTTGACATCGTCTGCTAATAGTCTGCTAATAGAAGTAGTTGGTCATGCGACACACATGGTTGGTCAAACACTGAATTACTGCTGGCAGTGTTTCAGAGCACTTTCTGCTAAAGTTTTAAGTGATATTTTACTTTACTAGTTAACTTTTTACATCTATTTATAGTTCTTATATACATTTTATATGTTTGCTTCTTAGCATCAATTTAGTCCATACATACATATGCATGTTTGTATGGATTATAAGCAGGTGGTCCACGGATAGAAGGCATCGAATCTAACCTCCAGCTAAGTGTGTTCGAGTCAATGAAAAGGACAAAGTTTATGTGTTTACAAGTGTTTTTTACGACAGTGCAACTCCCAAAATTTGCTATTGGGCAAATTGACCCAGTTAGCATGGACGACCCGGTCCAATACGATGCCGTGTTGCCACCGAGGGTGTCGAGCTGATAATACCGTGCTTAAACTCTCTGATTTTAGTAGGACTTAACATACCTTAACTGGTCAACACCAATTATAGACTGTGGTGATTTAGAGATATCTGAGAAAAGTTTTCAACAAATAAACTTTTTCTCCAGAAATAATTATGATATTTTGACACTGCTTCAATTTGAGTCTTAAGGTAGAAAGGATTTAAGAGAATTACAATCAAGATAATATGTAAATAACTATAAGCAAGTTTATAAATGATGGAAGTTGTTTAACATCTGCATTACATGCATCAACCCACTAATACTTTGTACTCGGTGAGAATAGATGATAGGCGCGCTCAACAGTGGTGTGCTCGACAGTGGTGTGCTCGACAGTGGTGTGCTCAACAGTGGTGTGCTCAACAACGGCTCGCTCAAAGGCGTGCTCAATAACCTTGTCGAACACCTAATAAAAATAATGCCTTATATTGCCATAGTAAATTATTTTTGAAAGTTTCCATATTTTGGGAACATCTTCGCAAAATGTGTTTCCATTTTACACTGTTTCACCTGTGTAGAGCCACGTGAAATTGAACTACAATTGGATTTGATATTGCTTCATGGCCACAACATTGTTTGTTTAACTTCTGTGTGCTGTTTATATAGAAAATCACAAATCTAATGAAAAAAAAAAGTAAAACTAATAAGTGAAAAAGGTAGATGCAATAAATGGTAAAATGATCATTGTGACATACGATTTGATCAAAGTGATAGTGACTATAATTATATGGCAATTGAAGCCATAATGCAACATAGTAAGTACATGTACCTAGAAATATTTCTTAGTAACTCAAGGACACCTGGTCCATTCCAGTGTTGTGCAGCCTTGAGCTCCTCGGCGCAGACCCCCACTATTTGTATAAAGTTGACATAACCAAAAGATGAATGAGTTGGTGATAGCTGAGAATCCTCAGCCATTAGCATGTGTTGTATCCGTGATTCTGTTCGATCTAGCGGGCTGTGCCAAGATACATGATCTCCACTTTGTAGAATGTTATCTACAATACCAATATGGCTGAGACCAAGGCTAAGACTATTGTGTGCAAGCTATGACAAAATTAATACATTCTACATAATATCAACCTCTATGAACATAATAAATATATCTACAACAATTGTGGATGATGTGTTGTAATGTGTGTTTCACACTTATGAAAATAATATTTAGTTGACAACGCTGTATATACATTGTACGCTCAACATCTATTTATTAACGTCAACTGTGAAATGTAATGGAAAAATACTATAACAGTGCAATGAATTAACAGTGCAATGAATTAACGGTGCAATGAATTAACAGTGCAATGAATTTTACAAATAATGGCTAAAGGTTATAAACAGATCATTAAACAATAATTATAGTATTAGCTTACTGGATTGAAACACATATCGTGCCAAGGCTTGCATCAGCACAGCTGGCCAGGTAGGAGGTGCTGTCTCTCCAGGCTCTCTCTTTAGTCTGAAGGTTAGTTCAAACCCATATCCACTTGCATCATCTAAAGAGCCTCTCCTATTCATAATAACAAGTATGTGTCAATAATGAATCGATAGCTGTTACCATATTTTTTGAGTTATTGCTCTTGGATTAATCTGAGCAATGAAAACACAACTCCTACGTTAAAGCAATTGTACAGTATATAAAATTTAATGATAAATTAAAAATTTTAGATGTTATTTCTTCTCTGCACAACATTACGAAAAAGTGGTAGACTTTTTATAATTGATAATTCCTTTTAATGAATATCTTAGAAATATGATTACCTTCAAAATTTAAAGCCATTAATTTGATTTGCAAAGCAACTAACTTCAATGTTTTCTTGATTTGAAGAAGACAGAGAAAGGTTTAAATTAGTACCAAGCATTTAGATACCGTAATAATCCTTTTGTTCCTCTGTGTTGTGAGAAGGTCTAAGTGGCAGGATGATATAGCATGCCACTCTGATCTTCAAGCAATGACACAAGTTATCTTATAAGATGTGGATTTCAGTCTCATGTTGGGCAATGGCTAGCGGGTTTCCCTCGACTAGCTATGTTACTGAATATTTCCTTTGAAAATAATATATTGTACCTCTGGGAGCGTTACACTATTACATAGTATATTATATAATTTTATAGTGTTCATTGATAATATATTCCATATATGCCTATTCATATAATTCTTTTATTACACAATTAACTTTATTATCTTATTGAAATAAAATAATATTTATTTCAAATTCGAAACTAAATAATTTATGTCAGTTATTTCGAGAGCTGGTGAAAGTGACATACGCGCGCCGATGATCCAAATATATATTATTACCATTATAGCAATTTTAATTTTTCAGCATGACATAATTAGAGTATATAGTAAGAGAACAGAAATTACTCGATCGACTTACTCATGCACTCGGCCATCACCGTGGAGATCGGACAAGCCCAAGCTAACATAATGCCAATGTGGAGGAATGTGACGAGATTGATCTCCTACATTCTCATACATGGATATATAGTCTAGAGGATCCGGACCATCTAACCTGCAATTAATGAATACTAACATTGTTGATTTCTACGAGACCGGCATGTTAAATAATATCTTTAATACTATCTTCAGCACTTGGTACTTGGAACAAGTAGCAATGTCCACATTAATGCTTTCCTTGAAGTCTTCATTCCATATAAATAATTAAAGTGAAATATTTGATGAATCGCTACTTTTTTTTTAAATTTTGAATTGCAAGTCAAATTTTATAATTAATAGTATAACTTGCACAAAGCTGAGCGATGTGCACTCACTCTTTGTACTGTAGGACCACCTTTTCCTATCATTCTAAATCGAACATGTAATCGTAATCCGGAAGTTTTATTAATAAGAATGTGTGTGCCCACATATTTGTAGTTACCAGTTAGTGGAGTGCAGACTAATATTAATCTCACTCACCAGTATTTTCTAACAGCTGTAACCTGTAAAGGATTGGGTTGGTTCTTGTAGATTGTGGAGCAAGCATGGTAAATGGCTAATACACCAGGAGGGACCAGAGATTGTGCCTGTGGTTTATGTGCATCAGATTCAGAGTGAGAGTGTGGCTGTGTTGAGTGCACTCCATTGGTATTACACCGGGATTCCTGGGGCAGACGTGAACCATGAACGTGGTCTGACGTCTTCACGGTGCTTTTAATCTGATGTGGAAAGGCACTCATTGTGAAATCTGAATTATACAACAAATTTGTTATTGCTACAATTTACATGTACATAGACATTTATCATCCTAATACTACAATGCATTGTCTACACATAATTTATTATAGCTTGCTTGCTAATCCATGAAGAAATATACCACAGTGTATTGTAGGCTATTTGCAGTAGGTAACTCAAGGTTGTAAGTAAGAATCAGCGTCATTACTGCAGAACAGAGTGATCAGCAGGCTAGCATACTAGTACAGCAGTCATTACCTATATTTTTGAACTTTCTGATTTTGCTACGACTCATATATCTATGAGCTTCAAATATTTATAATATCTATGTTAAATTGACGTAAACGCCTCGAGTTACACAGAAAAGCGCTATGCCTCCATTGAACAAACGACTTTGACATCGGGATATATTTATCGGATTGGCGAGACCAGATCCAAGATAGGTCACAAGTCACTGCTTTTGGGTGACATGCCCGTATTCAAAAATTGCAGATGCATGATGAGATATACCTAAAATGATAAGAGCATATTGGCAAAAGTATGAACATCCTCACTGATGAGTTGTGAAGGCCTATTGCCGTGCAATCCGAGTCTGGTCTGTTTGTTATGGAGGAGTTTGAATTATGTGCTCTTGAGCTGCTCAGCCATTCTGCTTGAGATGGTTTACTGAACGAGTTAAAAAGCATCAGACTAATGATGCAGTTCTCTCTCAAGTAATTGAATATGTGAACACTATGTGGTCGGCGTATTTTAGCATAGAATATACTCTTGTGTCATTACTTTGATAATCATTTACGGATATCAATGACTGACAGTGTTCTGGTGCTAGAGATCACTCGTATTGTGTCATTACTTTGATAATCATTTAAGGATATCAATGATTGCCAGTGTTCTGGTGCTAGAGATCACTCGTGAACCTCTAATGAGGGTCAAGTTTTCCAGTGGCCCATGGGAGAGAGTTGAAAGTGAACAGTTTTATTTCCTGGCCAAGTGGTAAGCTACAGGTCTGTCAATTGTCAACTAGGGTACAACTCCAAGTTTAAAAAAATTCTCAACAGATTTAAATAAACAAATAGTCGAAAGAACGTCCCAGTCAAGAAGTGATCAAACAAATGAAAGTGTATTGCGAATCACAGAATACCAGTTGTTGGTATCTGATAAATTGGAACTCGATCTGAAAATTTAATCGATTAATCATGACACTTTTTAATCAAGAATTAATCTTCAATTAATTATCCTTAATGTGGCGGAAAAATTAATGATTGAAGCATACCTGATAGAAGATTACATATGGGATTGAGTACCATCGTTCCGACTAGATTTAATTAGGCATTTAACAATAAATTCAGCAATGCTGGAAATTAAATAAATCATTGATGACATTTTATAGTCCGCTAACCAACGAGTCAACTAGGGTCTCTGGATGTTTAGTATTAAGTCTGCCATATTACCAACATATTGCCATGACTGGATGTAGTATTTCGTGTTCTCATTCCCGTAGCCGTCATCTCTCGAATGACAGTTTTTTCAAGAACTAGTACTCATGATTACCATTTCCGGCATGAAGACGACTTTCAAATCAAGTGATTTGAGTATAGTAACTTTCAATGATAATGGTTTTCTGTAGGCATTAATTTTGCTCTGTTTTTTGTTCGAAATTAACGAAACTATTAACAAGGTCATTTTCACAAACCATTAATCACGATCGTGATTGCTACAGCCCACTCTGCTGAGTGGGCTGTAGCCCTACAGATTGTCAAGACCATGCTAGAAAGACTGATCTGTACTTGGGATACTTATACTTGGAATGTACTTTTTGGAATGTAGGCCTATATCGATCTTCGCCTCTGTAAATGGGGCATCTCTTTCAAAGCTACTGATGGGGAGGATGTCGAGGGAGGACAACTTTATTCTTTCATTGCCAAAGATTCTGAGACCTTCATATGTAAAAGGTTAAGATGAAGAAAGGGGATAGTAGGTTGGACAGTAAGGTCAAGTTTGACATACACCTTGCATTTTGGACAACAACAGCAGTTTGACAACCAGGTCCGTGGTTATACTATTAATATTATTCTGCAATCAATCATATGAATTAAGATTATGATAGTGTTCCACGCTAATAACAGCTTTTCAAAACACATCCTCTCAAGCTCAATTAAAAAACAGATGTTATATATTCAATTAGGGCCTACAGGTTTACTGTATGACAAAAACCATCCCACATTTCATTCATCATGATCACTGGATTGGCATGATAGCGCTGACAACCCTGATTAATTGTAATTCTAAATCTGAGCGGGCTTGGGTGGCCCTGTACCTTGCATTACCAATATTAATTATTATATTAACTTACATTTAAAATCTTGTAACTATCAACTTGTCAATGTCATTGCAATTTCATATGAACAACGTCATTCCAATCTTCACACATATATAATTTTCATCTGTGCATTATCACAATAACTGTGAATAAAACGTAGTCATGGTATGAATTGTTTACAATGAAATATACAAACACTGACAAAATATTACTGGTCAAAGTTTTTTGCTCAGTGGAAAAGAAATTCCAGTCAAATATGGATGTAGCATTAGCACAGCGAGTCACTTTCAAAAAGCAGTCGCCTGCAATGGAAAATGGGGATCCAGTCGTTTGGCGCAGTCCAGTCAAATCCAGTCGCGCCAAATCCAGTCGTTTGGCGCGACTGGATTTGGCCTAAAGCTATATATATATAAGAGGCGACAACTCGTACATACGAGTTTCATACTATATTATACTATCCTTAATATATCACTTTGGAGGCCACAACTCATATTTTGTAGAGTTCACATTATTTGATCCATTTGCATTTTGCAGTAACCTTGTATCGGCTTTGCATATAGACTTATGGCCACTTATATAGACCAGGGATGTGAGAGGAGACTCTCCTCTCACCTCCCTGTATAGACTTCGCAATAGTTGCATTGTGTGGAATTGGAATGTATATAAAAAGTGTCTTTTCACTTCATTAGCAAGACTCTGGGCCATGCCACTTAGCCGAATAGTAATGTCTTTGGAATCCCAAATCCAAGTTGGTGGTACTTAATAATCAAAGCCCCTCTCAAGCTGCTGCCGTTGACGCATTTCCCTTGTTTTACGTCCATGGAGCTAAAGGAAAATCGCTATTATGGCACTTGTTTGAGATATGATTATGGATTGGAAGTAGGATTTCACACGTTTTTCATGGCACTATAATTAAATAATTTTTTATTTTGCTTCGTTGACTGCAGCATTCATATTTCATGTCTGAAAAAAATATCGGATAGAAAAACATGAGCTAAAAAGAACCAAAAAGCGTCTTTCTACCTTACGTCTCTGCCACACCTTGCCCACCAGGCTCTGTTGGACAACTTTTTTTAGTAATTATTATATGTACATCAACGAAGTAAAACGAAAAAGTACATATAGTGTCGTGAAAAAAGAAGTGTAACCACGACCATGAATCATATCTCCAAGCAAGTGTCAGATGGATATTATTAATGTCTATAATCTACTTTAACCATTCATTTTAGACACATGGTGAACATAAGCCATTGAAGTCTTCGAATTACATATACAAATAAAAATGTGGAATGCCATCACGCACATACTGTCAGGAAAGTGTTCACAAACTGGTTTCATTCAGCTGTAAAACTGCATCACTGTCAAGTACAAATTTGTTACAACAAATTGTTGTAGCTCACTTCATACTTTGGGAGTAATATAATATCCAAGAAATTGGGTTATGTAAATTTTTGGCCTGGACTACTTATTGAAGCTCGAACCTGTTTAAGACCTCCACAGTATGCAGTGTCGCTTGCGTGTGCACCATGTAGAGTGCCAACTTCTGTTTTTTACGACTCTACACACTCTCAGAGGGTACAGCATGACGAAGTGAATTGCTGAAGTGTTCAGAATTGATCTCTAGCCATAGCCACACATTGGCCACAAGCCGACAGTCAGTGGCCAACAAACCATAATTTTCATTTTCTATATACACAATAATGACAAGAAAATTTCTATGCGAGGTGGTTATAAATTAGGTTGACGATATACAGGAAGGGAAAAATTTAGGATATTTATAATACCAGGCAGATAATTAAAAATTGTGATCACAAAGTCTCTGTGCAGTGGAGATTGAGGGAAAGATAGGAAAACAATTTTCTCTCCGTTTTCTCCCCTCGCACCCGCCACTGAGCAAAGTCCTGTGATAGTGCGATATAGAATTATCATCACAGAATGTGCACAATATATATAACAAATTCTATCAAACGGAATAAAATAAGGCCATTATCAGGGCATCTATAGAATGCACAATTCCTACTTGGGTACAAAAACTGCGATAGAGAAAACTTCGAGAAATAATCTGTAGACACGTTCGCAAAGAGATCACAACTCTTTATATCCAAACCGGGATGTTATCTAGCCATCTTCCATTGCTACTGCAAGGTGTGTTCCATTTTCTATCCACTCAGAGTCAACTAGTCAAATCACAATCTGATTGGCTCATAAAAAATGCTTACTGGTATTTAATCGGCTGGTCCGATCGACTCTCCGCACTAAGTACTCATTGCTATTGAAATTTAAAAATTTGCCAACTCTGCTCTCAGGAGATGGAAAATCGGTTTGGCACCTCAAAACCCTCAACTCCAAATCCCACCATATCAAAGCAAAGGTCAAGGTGGCAAAAATGAATAGGAATTGTACCGAAAATGAAATCGGGTGTGGTGCTAGCTCAGGTATGGTGCTGCTGAGGTATGGTGCTGCTGAGGTATGGTGCTGCTGAGGTATGGTGCTGCTGAGGTATGGTGCTGCTGAGGTATGGTGCTATAATTGTTAATGGTAAAGCTCAAAGCCATACAAAACACTTGTTTTTGTATGGCTATGGCAAGTCTAGTGTGTCATGCAGGAGAGAATAACTCCAGTGACATTATTGCGCCATTTGGTGGAAGTCAAACACATTGCATAGTTTAGAATAACAAGTCGGATCTCAGTGCCAAGTTGAATGCATCACAATATATATTACTATCAGACCATCAGATACCAATAACAAAATAATTTATTCAAATATGATTGGTCAACGTGCATAGAAAAGTAAGTACTTTTAATAAAAATGACAAATACGATGTTGGCAATTTGACTTGTAACATAATTGGAACATTGGCTACAGTGAGCAAGTAAATATGAGATGAAAATAATAATAATAATACATTATATTAAAAAAGTGTAGAGTTTTGGATTGTCTAGAAAAAAATAATTCAATTGTTTAAACAGTTGGTAAACGTAATTAATACACACTTTCTTTTCAAATATCGTCTATGGCTATAACTTTAAAAAAATTTCTACCTAAGTATTATTTTGCAAATAATTGGGAATATGCTAAAACTTGGAGGATCCCATAGCCATAATGAAGCCTGGTATTTTAACAAAGTCTGGGATTACTGCAGCTAAGAATGTATGCCCAGCACTCCCCAGGAGAAAGTTTAGTTGACGGTGAGATGGTGGCTGCTTTCCTGAAATAAAACAATACAATTATGAAAAATACAAATAGGTAAAATTCCCACTACAAATCCATTAGGTTTCCCCAATTATTTTATATGGCAAAACACCATTAGTGTATAACGGATCAGAAAACAAGCACGTTGTGCAAATATTAGACATCGGAGTATATAACTATCAGTAATTGTTTATTAAGTTTGTTTCAACTACCTGTGAACAAATAAACACATGTTGGACGCATTCATGTGTCTTTTTGTAATAACTTTCCAAACAAATCAGTAGATTCAGGAAACATATACAATAACATGTTTATTATGGGAAGAAACAGCAATGCATACCCTCAGCGTTATTAATATTACTATCGAGTAACGAGTCTATGGCGTATCTAATCAGAAATTATGATTTTAGTTCACAGTAGACATATTATTATGGTTTATTGTAATAAATATGGTAAATATGGTACATTGTAAGAAGCTGTCCCTCACTGGAAGGGTGAGGGGCAGCTTATCACAGAGCCCAGACAATTATCCATTCTGGGGAGGGGGGTGCCGCCTAAGTTGGCACAAGTAGGTTCGGATGGGGCAGGCCTTGGGGGTGGGTCAGATGATCATCTACTTAGACTGACAGAACACAAGGAGGACAAATGGTTACACACATTACAGCACAAGGCAGGTAAATAAACAGTTAAACAATTAAATATATCAAATATATCAAGTATCAAAAACGAGACATGACTTTCTGTCCCTTATAATGAGATCAAAACGAAGGACCAAAGGGTCTATATATTATATGAAAAGGAGTGAGCATGGCTAGGCCGGAGAACTCGACCCATGTAAACAATAAAATATAAACATTGCAATAACAACACAGTGAGAGGCAGGCTGGTGGTAGGTGTTTATAGTCAATGTCCTGAGAGTACACCAGCCGGCACAAAGTGGCATAATAGCAGAATGCAATTAGTTGAGCAAAGCAAATGGTTTCGGTATGATGTTAATCATTTACAGTCAGCCCCAGGTCTTGGGCAAGACCTGGGAAAACGTGGGGTGAAAAATTCACTACAATATTATCCAGGTTCTGAGAATTGGGTCGCAAATCCACCTATTGTCATTACAAAGACTAGAATGATGAGACGATGAAATATTTCAAAATGATGATGATGAAATACCAACAAAAGATTTTTTTTTTAAATGAACATTGTCAGACTATGCTAATATTCATGAACATTAAAGAGGAATAAATTAAGATTCTTTGGGAATGTTCGTTCCCTTCAAAATGAATAAAGTCGACATAAACTAATAACTTTAAATTGAAGACGTTTCAAAAATGGCAATTGGAGTTTTCCTTGAGCAAATAAAATAACAATACGATATTTTAACTTTGAAAGTCTATGTCAGCATATAACCTGAATTCGTCTTCACAGGATCACAGGTTTTGGCGATATCCATACCATTTTTATACGGTACTTCCTACCAACGGCTGTCACCCTCTTTTCCTCCGGGAAAGCGTCACACAGATGCTTGAAGTTGAGTAGTTGTGCCTGTTTGCAGGACTGTGCGTCTTGAAATATGTCGATCATAAATTAATAGACTACAATGTTTCTACAGTATTCAAACTCTTGCAGTTCTGTTTTTCCTCTCTTCTAAATGAGGTAGGTGTCAGAAAGGGCCTATAATTATACTTGACAGCCTGTTGACACAAGGATTGCTTAACTAACATTAGCACAGCAATTAAATTCATCCCTACCTTGGTCCATGAGTCATCTGGGCAGTCACGTTTGGCTGGTATCATAATCATGGCAGACCTCTTGGGTGTATAACACCTGGCACATGGAATATTGTGGTCATGCATAGATTGTGCAAATATCT
This sequence comes from Himantozoum antarcticum, assembly GCA_027564295.1. Classification (NCBI taxonomy): domain Eukaryota; kingdom Metazoa; phylum Bryozoa; class Gymnolaemata; order Cheilostomatida; family Bugulidae; genus Himantozoum; species Himantozoum antarcticum. Next base: position 12,850 of record JAOQGN010330007.1, read on the forward strand.
TACTGCCATAAATCTGATATTCTGCACCATATATCCAGTTAGCATCATATTTATCCAATGTATAGTTGCTATATTGTGGCTCAAGTGGAAGACATTGGTAGTTGGAAGCTCCTCCTGCATGAGTGTAATGTTGTCCAGCAGCCAATCCTAGTAGAAAATTGCATTAACTAACTAAATTATCTATACACATGGCACAGGCCCAGCTTCTGGTATAAAGAAGAAATATAATTGCAGCTACATGTGCCAAGCAGGTTGATTAATGGCTTTGCATTTCGGTATTTTGAAACAATTTTATAGTAAGTTGTCATTGCACTCTATAATAGCTGAATCACAGAACTACAGAAGTATTTTTGCTCAAGTATCTGTCTAGGGTATAATTTCAAGTGAAGAAATGTGCTGCCTTCATGTCTGGATTACATCAATTAACACAGATGCTGACTCGTAACTGTGTGATTCTTTCCATCTACACTATTCAGTAAAAAAAATGTGTAGTAAATTATATTCTCATAATTATATTGCCGATTGTGACCAAATCCAACAAAAACATAAATATGCAGTGAAATGGAAGGATGTACAATACCTATCGCTGTGGATTGGTATGTGACACTAAATTGATAAATTTCTATAATGTGTTGAACTGGCTTGATAATTGCTAAGGAGTTCGATGAGTGGGTCCAGGACTTGATTCCAGATACTTTGTTGTAGCATTTGTTTTATCACTATTTTATTAGGTGTTAGTATGTAATTCTATGGAGATAATATAATGATACAATATGATACGCAAGCATAGCACCTTAATTATTAGTGCAGATCGCTATAGTTTTGCAACACAATATATGGAATTGGAACTGCAGAAGTATGAATATAGTGTTGGTATTTTTATCATCTTGCAGCCAGTATGTCAATCAAAGTACAATCTAAAAGCTGAAAGTAGTACGTCTCAAATTTCAGTTGGTACTGTAACAAGCCCGTTTGGAAGTAGTGTCTATGAAAATTTAGCTATGCTCCAACCCCAATGGTCAATGGGACTTAATGCTTCACAATTGGATCGTTTGTTCAGCTCAAACTAATAATTGACATAGATCGAATAAATTAGCTAGTGTTTAGAGAAATTTGTCATTAGCCATACAACATAGTACCGCAATTAGGAACGGTTCGACAATGCTTATCGTGACAAAGCAGCATTGCAACTTTCATGTACTTTGAAGCATATAACTAATACAAATAGAATACAATACAGATGTATTACCGTGCTACTACTTTGTAACAAACAATTGCCAAAATATAGCCATTACGACGAAAAACGTGAATATCCAATTTGAATGGGGAGATAAGTCAAATTTATTGGGACTTTTCTCCCACTGCAATATCGTATATTGCAAATGATTCATTGATGAAAAATCATTAATTAT
>JAOQGN010330118.1:0-14261 GCA_027564295.1 Himantozoum antarcticum
GGAGAGAGAGAGGGAGAGAGAGAGGGAGAGAGGGAGAGAGGGAGAGAGGGAGAGAGGGAGAGAGGGAGAGAGAGGGAGAGAGGGAGAGAGAGGGAGAGAGAGAGAGAGGGAGAGAGATTATTGGAGAGCAGCAATGAAGTTGGAGAGCAGCAATGAAGTTGGAGAGCAGAAATTAGGCAGAAATTGTCAGGGTAACATATACATATACAGATTAGGAACAACATAGAATATTGGCCAAAGACTTTACAACATGTCAAACATGCTAGCAGTTTCGTTCATTTTTAGCAAAAAGAATGCAAGTTCTCAAATTTTTGGTGACAATTAAATGATATTCATCTTTGCTCTCTTTCCATATTTTATCTTGATATATTACGTATGCATTCGAGTGAATAGTTTGATTTAAGACAGATGACTAGAAGTGTATTTTTTATTCATTTATAAAATTGAACTAATATTATGACTGCATTTGCAGTCATCTTAACAATCTTCAGTTTTATACATTGAAAATGACTATAATAGCTGCAGTCAAATTATTTACATAGTTTTATAAAGGATAAAAAACAAGCTCCCAGTTCATCTGTTTTTATCATTAATGCAAATGAATGATCATACATATGATTAGGTCTCCACATACTCAAGATGATGATTTACCGTTCTCCCTTCACATAGGCTGCGTTGGCTAGATACTTTATACTTTACTTTATACTTTATACTATCACAGGTAAGCATCGAGGTAAAAATAGATCAATTTAGCAGCATTCCAGAAATTTCTCCGGGAAGCCCAGGCATTATCAACGTCATTGGACATACCCTTGCAGTACCCTTTTCTAAGAAGTTCACCATAGATCTGGAAAGAGCCGCTATCCACACACAGTATAAAGTTCATGAACGGCCATATCTTCTTCGCTACACCAAGGAAGCCTCTCTCAAACTCCGTCTACAAGACGGCAAGACGCATTAGTAGGGTACCCAAAAAAGTTAGAACGGTGAGAAAAGTGGTTTACATAAATGGTACATAGTTTTCCATCCAGCCTCTGTGGCAATTTCTATGCTGCAGTTATTAGTAGAATTTCATATAAGCTATGTCTGTTCTTAGCTAGCAATACCAGTATTAAGGCATGCAAACAATTACATTATATTACATAACAGCTATTACATTATATTACATAACAGCTATTACATTATATTACATAACAGCTATTACAGATAGTATAAAAATGAAAACCTTGAACTGAGACTACCGCGTAACGTATAGGAAAAGTTTAAAGGTCTGAAGTTACGTAGTCGAATAAGTGGGTTCAAACCTTACTTTCAACTACAAAACATATTTAAACGTACTACATTGAATCCTAAAATATTGTATTTAACTACGTTGAAAACGGCATAGCATTGTGGAGGTAGTGTATTGACACATTGTTGGAACTTCTCGCCAAACATTATTTAATATGTTACAATAATTGCAACATTCTGAAACTTCCACTTGCCAAACGTTATTTTTAGGAGGAAGTTTTATTTTGTTGTGGAAAGTATTAGTTTCAGCATGGAAGTTGTGCCCTCCACTTTTTTCGGAGTTTCAATTATTTCACCGTGTAGGCCTACATATCGTGGGATATTCAGAAAGCGGTAACATGTTTACTGTCATGGGTAGCCGACTACATAAATGAGATCATTTGAGTTTATTCATACTTTTGCTAGGAGTCTGGTGGGGACTGTTGCCCACCTCCTTCCCCTCTTGCTACTGCCATCTGTGTTATAGCCTGTTGTATGCAAAATGAGATTATACAGATGTTTATTACAGGCTTGGGTTCCAATAATGAAAATGGATCCAATAACAATAATTTCCATTAAATCTCCAATTATTTCCAATAACCAATACATTATCCAATAACCAATTCCAATAAAATCCTGTAACCATTACAATATCCAATACCGATCCCAATCAAATCCAACAATCATTGCAATATCCAATAACGACTTCCAATAACATTCAATAACCATTACAATATCCAATAACGACTTTACAATATCCAATAACAAAAATCAATTAACCATTACATTATCCAATAAGGATCCGATAAGAGTCCAATAAGGATGACGTTCATTGCTATTTATATTAACAGCCATTTAGTTTCCTCTTCTATTATTTTCTGGATACAATAGTGTCAATCACAAAGATGTATATATAGAAGAATCCAATACCGAGAATCAATTACCGAGAATCCAATAGGCCTAAGAGTCCTATAAAAATCTAATAAGAGTTCAATAAGAAAGAATCCAACAACAAGTCAACAACCAATGTACCAATGTAATGTACCAATGTACAACACCAATGTAGCTCTCCAATAACAGCGAATGTCATGGAAAATATAGCAATAACAATATTCCAACAATAACAATGACCTAACAATAACAATTTCCATGGAGCTATCCGATATACCAGGGTACCAGGCAAACTGTTGTAATTGCCTAGCTAGCTGACTTTGCTTTAGATCTTCAAAGTGAAAATAGAGCGAGTAGATTCGGCTTCTTATTATAATTTGTTGGTGTACTCACTGATCCGACTATTTCATCCTTATCTGTAGGAGCAAATAATTTCTATGGCCTATTCTGACATTTTCCTGAGGCAATTAATATCATCTACTAGACCAGTTTGCTTTGTTTTAATTTAAACACCTTACATGAAAGCAATGAGTAGCAAGGATATATAAAATTGCTGGCTTAATCTCTTAGGTACCGTTAACTGGTGTAACTATAATTTCATTTCACACTGATCGTTTACGAGCAAATAACTATAATATTCTATAGGTTATTCACTTGCTAAGGAGATACTCAAAGGTTATAATCTTCTCACTTTGGTACCAATAAATGAGCTTTGCCTATCTTAGGAGAGGAGTAGACAGATTAGAACAAAAGATGCAGCATAAAAATTCTAAATCGTTTTCAAAGACTCTTATTAAGAGACTTGTTACTCAAAAAGTACTACGGAAATACAATGTATAACAAATCCCAATAAAATATAATAGCCATTACAATATCCAATGACGACTTCCAATAAACTCCTAATGACCATTACAATATCCAATCACAACTTCTAATAAAGTCCAATGACCATTACAATATCCATTGTTTTTGTATTGAACTTATTGGATCCAATATTATTGGATATTATTATTGGAGCCCAAACCTGGTTTATTGTGTAGATTTTGTGCCAATTATGGAAAATAATACCTTGTTTAACTCGGATTGGTAGAGATAAAAAGCATCAGTGATCATGTGTCATTTTAAATCAAATTTCATCTTGTGTATACGTTTACACATTCCGGTACTTCATGTATTTTCAGTTTTCTATATTTTGTTATACTATCTGATGTTATCTTGCAGATTTGCAATGACATTAATATTCCAATGCTGAAGCTGAATGTGTCCTAGTAGCCATCGTTTACGCAACAACTACTATTTATCTGTGCATATTGTAATTATTGTTATCTGTGCTTCTTGTAATTATCCTATCCAACTAACGGTGGAATAGCTAATATTATTATGTTTCATTAGCCAACACAACATCTGTAATACCTGGAGCTCATCTGCCCGCTGAGGGTCTGCAGATAGCTCAGAGTTGAGCTTCTCTCTGATGGAGCTATCGATGTCCAGATCACAGTTGATGTAGCCGTTGCGTATATCAATTAGGAGTTGTCTCCAGTTCTTCTCCAAACTCACAAACGCAGTGTATATTAATGAGGCAAAGTTGGCCTCCAGGTAACCTAAGAAGAGTAGAAATAAAGAGGCTGCAAACATGTTTTTGGTTTGTATTGCATTAGGTGGTAGTTCACTAGCTGAGAAAATAGAGGGAAAGCTACCTGGTCTCCGGTAGCTTACACTGAAAGCATCTTTAGGATAAGAATTTTGCATAGGAATGTTTTGCAGAATTAAATTTTTGACCGCAGCACAGCAGAAATCAAATTCAGGACTAGATAAACGAGGATCCATTATTTTGGCGACTCAACTATCTGGGTTTACGTTAGTCAACAGGCCAAAGTTTGGCAGTTTGTGTGATCTGCCCACTTAATTCCTAGGGAAAACAATTATGGCACTTCACAGTATTGGAAATGGATTTGGCTGGAAAATAAACATTATAATATATTATATGCAAATCACTTTGTGATGTAATCAATCGTCAAAGAGAGTGACTTACGAACTTTTTGATGACAGAGATTGGTTTAAACTATTCGGTTTGCGGCAATTATATTTTGAAATATGATACAGAATCTAATCAATGTCTGAACAGTGCCCACTCTTCACTCAATGATTGAATAGCTGGGGTACTTACAGCTTCCACTGTTGTTTAGTACAGATAGTAGAAATAATGACAAGTAGAATATACTTGAAGGTCTTTGGTGTCACATGACCCATAAAGGATTTCCGAATTAAAGAGGAGCTTTGTAGTCAATAAACCAAATACAGTAAATAGCAAGGCCAACAACCAGGGTTGGAACGAAAAAAATCGTTCGATATAAATCTAAAGCAATATTTTGGCAATTTAAATCGAATTTTTTCAAAGCAAAAAGAAAATCGCAATTTTTGTTGTGATTTTTCATTTTTCAGGTTCATTCTGATACACTCTTTAATAGCAAAGAAAATGTAACGTTTTTATGATAAGCAAATAAGAAAACAGAGTAATGTATTCTCCAAAAACACAACCATGTTGTGCTTACAAATCAATTAATGAGTAATAATAATAATAATAATAAGTTTATTTATATAACGCCTATTAAAATTGCATTTAAATCTATTTCTAATCGTTGTACACAAAATCAAAATTAAGAGTGTAAAATAAAGATTGCACACTATAAATACATGCAAGCAAAATCTCACAAAATAGAAAGTATAAAAATTGAACACTGTGAATTTCTACGAGTAAAAAAGAAGTTAAACATCAAAGATCTACCCCATACTCTAAATTGTAGAGTAGCTACCAAATAGTAACATTCACTAAAAAGCTTCGTTATAATAGCAGTTTTAAAAGCATTAAAACTTTCTATGGCTCAGATATGCAAAGCTATATACATACAAATAATATATACAATTATAATTCTAGACTGACAATGGTACACCCAAAGCGCAACTATAATCCCAGATTGGTAGTGAATAAATCTGTGATAAGTAAAAAAAAAAATCGATTGAAATCAAAAAAATCCCCGATTTTTTCCAACCCTGCCAACAATTAGTTTGATCTGCTAACTCTACGAGCATCAAGAGACTGGGAACCTGGCATTAATGAGAGTCAACAATGATATACACATTATGTAATCACCAGCTAATACACCTAGACCTGTCATAGGCCTGGGTAAGCTTAGGTATTACAGTAGGTAGGCACTTACTAGGCACTTACAGTGACTGCAGTAATGTTAGACAATAAATTGGGCTAATTTTTACCATCATATATCTGGGATATAGTCAACGTACAAGGGAAATGAATACATTTTTATAGATTGTATTGTACAATATTTCAGTAACAAATAGAAATTGTAGTATGACATACCCAGTTTCTTATCTCTGAGCCCAAAGAGTAGATAGACATACAAAGCCTCTGGCTCTGATGTGATATCAAAGGCTGCTGCTGGTGTGGAGTGGAAGCTAAGTTCAGTCTGGGAATTAGTAGGTGAAGATGAATTAGGTCCTTCAAATATATTTATAGTCATTTAGTGGAATCAAAAGCCCTAAAGTGAGATCATGTTTGAAAGAAATTAGGGAGTATTCCATGGAACTGGTTATACCATGTATAATGTTCAGCAGTTTCTTACAATAAATACTTACCCTACTGGACAAAATTACTAGTGGGCTTATTTTGGCGAATTCCCTGCACAAAACTAAATTGGCGCACTTCATTTTCAGTCAAGTTTTAACTAGCAAAATTTATAATCACACAAAGTGTTGTTTTCTATATCAAACCTTCAAATTTTACTGCTAAATTTCTAAAAGTTTTGAAAGAACTAAATATTAGCGGAATTTCTCATGAGAGGAATTAGCGAAAATTAATTCTAACCAATAATTTATTCCGGTAGGGTATTTAGTAAAGACCTGTAAAGACTTGTCTACTAAATACCTGCAGCCTACAAGTTGCTACAGGGGCTGGGCGTGACTATGCATCAGCCCACACTATATACAGCAGAGATTACTGAGCCAGGAGTGAAACCACTGACCTTTGAACATTGAACCAATGGCCCAATCACCTTAGCACTGATCTACCCTGACAACCACAAGGCAGGGAGGGCTTGATATCATCATAATTATGTTTGAAATAATTTAATCAGATTGTTTAAAATACAAATACAAGGGAGATGGGAGACTACTTTTGCCTGCCAAATATACACTGCAAATGCTGTTGGAATGTACCGCCAGATGAAGTCACATGGCATGGCAATCAGCATTCAAGTGTCGAGTACATGAAGATATGCAGTAAGTCTTGATTGATACACACCTATAGGAATTCCACCAGGAGATTTCCTCCAGCGAGGGGTATAAAAGAACTTTAACTTCTTCTGTAAGTTCTGAATACCTTCCATATTGGTGAACAGTATATGAAATATCGGTAAAAGGCCGTAGAGGAAGAATATAGATCTGCTCTTTGCTATAGTTGGTAACATCTTTGGCTGACCTAAACAGTACATTGTATAGCACAACTTATAGATAAGTGAGGGCATGAAATCCAATAATGCGGATGGAGACTTAGATGAAGCAGAGAAAATGTACACCCTAGTAAAAAGAGTTTACTAATTGTCTGTGCAGCTAACAGAAAGAAAAAGTACTATATGAACTAATGTAGGAACTACGCCTTTCATTAGGCCATTCCAAATTAATTCTTAGATCTAGATGACAACATTGGAAAAATTAGGGTGAGGCAGACTGGCAGGCAGGCAGGCATTTTATTTTATATTTTATCCCATATGTTTGGCAAATTTAGGCAAATTTAGTGAATAATGGGAGCATTTCTTATTTTTGTACCAAAGCCAGGATGAAGGAGGCCATTTTTTAATCTTTTAAGGTATTTTTAAGGAGAGGAATGAGATATTTTATTTTATTTAGGTCAAAATATGGACGAGTTAGGTAACCTAAATATAATAATTAATTGGGTTTGGCCTTACCAAATACCAGATGGCATCTTTTTAAGTCACTAGAATGAACTTGCCTCTCACAAGGCTAAGACAAAGACTCCTCGCTTAATTTAAACAAGTTGAAAAAGGATAGAGTGCTATTCTTCGATAAGGGGTTACAATGGCCACCTAGCATTATTCATTGGGCTCTCCTATTGGTGGAAAGTAAAAAGGAAAATAGGCAAGCCTTGTGCAATCCATTAATATGTTAGCGAGAGTTGTCTTCTATTTGGAATTTTCAATATAATTATTACGGTATGTCGAAGATTGGTCTACAAAAGTCATTGGCATTCCACTAAATCATGAAAAGTAACAGTTATCCAACCAATTAATATTAATTTCCGCAGTATTTGTATGCTGGGATGAATTGACAGAATTAACAGCCAAAATTAACAGAATTATTTCAGTCGGAGGGTTCATGTTTACGGATGCATCAAATTAACTGCTAGTCCATCCATTAAGTGAGTGAAATGAATTTTGTAGCAGAAGTTTTTCACAAATACCCTGCAAGTATTGTAACTACTACCTAGTATGTAGGTTACTATACTTAGTTAATAGTTATTACTCTGTAATTACAGACCTGAAGTGCCGGATGTCATAGCTAGTACATAGGGTAATGTTGGAGACAGCACATTGGTCTCCCCATTATATATAGAATCTATGTACTTTTCATAATGACTATATCTGGTTAACGGATGCAGACGCCGGAAATCCTCTACACTCTTTATTTCGGAGAATTTATGTGCTTTACCATAGCATGAGTTGGCATTCAGTGATATCAAGTCTGTAATGAACTGTTCTTGGACGACCTTGACTTTTCTACAAAGATAGATCGGGCACATGAATTTAATCACATAACACCTGACGTTATGATTCCAACTAATGATCATATAGGCAGGGAGTCATGGGAAAGCTGTATTATGTTGAATTATTTCTAAGCCATCCAGCTTCTAGCTGGAATGAGAAATTTAGCCAAGCATACTGTTCCATAATTACAACATGGTGGAGAATGTAAGTTAACAGTTGATTGTCTCAGCGGAGAAGAAGTTTTTCTTTATCAGTTCTAAAGGTATGTAAAAGTGTATCATTTAGTTTGATACTAGATAAGCAAACTAGATAAAATGATATTGAACTACTAGATAACAAATAAATATTATACACAATATATGCAGAAAACGGTGGTTTCTCGAGGTTGGCAGTCAAAATAATCATTTTCCCATCAAATAATCTCCAATTTGATCACTATAGATTCAACATGCACCATGCAGTGATTATAAATTTTGTGTTAGAGTGATATAAATCTTTATATCTTTAAATCATATTGATGATCATTTTATGGGGTTGGTATATTTATGGGGCGGTCACTGTGGTATACGACTGGTATAATTATTCTACGTGGATTCTACCCGATAGCATCCAGTGCCAGATTTCAGCTTCAAAGATATACTAAAAAAGATTCCATGCTCTAATGTTATCACTGTAAACTTTTAACAAAAGTTCATCCCTTTCAGATGAGATGCAGATAAAACTTATCACAAAGTCCTATACGACATCAGAAACATTATCAGTTAGCTATTGACAAATAATCATGGACATGTCGTGCAGCCAACTCAATAATTACCTAGTGTCCTTGATCATAGATCTATAGAAGATAAGAGACATTAGCCTTAGAAACAACAGAGATAGGTAATGAATCCAGAGGTTGGTGAAGCTATAGTGATCACTTGTTATCCTCCATGTGAAATCTGAGGCTATGAGTCCCATAAGAAGAAATACCAATGACAAACATCCTGCAAAGCAAGTGGTGAAGGTAGTGAGTCAACAGTCAATGTACCCATGAGTGCTCACTGTAAGAAAATTACTGAGAATTTAGGTTATGTGGCAGGCAATATATTTTATGTTTATATTTATAGGCCAAGGCCTATAAATAATATTATAAAGATCTAGAAATCTTTATAAGAGATCTGACACTGCCTGGAATCGATAATTCTCTGCACATTAGGTCGTGTGACCGATGTTGCAAGTCTCAGCTGCTGATGTAGATGTTGATCTGTTAACAGAGTGTGATATTTGTTTTTTGTGTACTTCATGTTAGAGAAGACTTTTTCACACAGGTAGGTCGTACCACCGAATAAGCTAGCCATGCGGAAGCCATGTCTATAGAGTTGTGGGCATGTCTCCCTTGGAGTGAACTTGTTAATGTCAATAGATCGTGTTCAATGAACTGTCTCCTCAGCTGATCATCAGCTTGTACATCAATCAGTTCTAGCTGGAGACAAGCTGGAGTTCCATCTGGTGGGTAGCCAACTAGGTTAGAGAACACCTCAATCAAGTTTGTTTCGGTGAACTGGTGGAATCTCCATTCGAATTAATCCGATAAATCTGAAAGAATCTCAGAGTATTTGTCCGTGTCTATCTCATGCCGTGCCGATAACGTGCTGAAATAGGTGTAAATACCACCATTCATCTGTTCTCCCCACAACTGTAGTTTTATTTGAAGCCAGAGACATATTGCCATAGCTTGAAGATGAGTTGATCCCTTCCCGGAAGCTGTTTGTTCATAAGAGATGTAATTATGCTGAGTGATATCAACAAGGAATGATAAGCCATTCGCCCATTGAGGATCCTGAAATTCATCGTGTGGTCTGTTCTTGTTTCTTGCTAATTGGTTGATTTCATTTGGGCAGCCATAATTATACATACAGTATTATTATTACCATGCTTATATTTATTACTGTACATATCATTGCTATACTTCGAAAAAAAGCCATGCAATAGTTTTATTTTTTGAAAACATCGCTCCGTGAACAACTTATACTTTTTACTTTTTGCATACTGGATGGGGGCCACATAAAATATGCTCGGGGGTCACTTGTGGCCCTGGGGGCCTCCCGTCAGGCACCACTGAGCTAGACAGATCATCTGGAATAGCCATTGAGAAGTTAGAGGTGAGAGAAGGAGCTGGAATATTTTGAGATGAATCACCTTGAGGAGAAAGGTAAATCTAAAATATCGGTAATTTAATTTTTTGGTAACTACAGTGCCCAAAGACTATCAAAGAGGCATAATATAGTGGCCAGCATCGTGATAACCAGCCCTGTGGCTCTGAGCAGCAGGCAAAATTCAGGAGGCAAGGTAGGTTTCCCAGAATACTGAGAGTTTGTAAATTAAAGTTAGAAATCGAGTGGCGCTAGATTGTGGTTGGGTTAGCGCACATAGTTGCCCCCTGCTCTAGATGACAGCACAATCACTGGCTGTATAAGGTCGTAACACCTTACAATCATTTTAGTACGAACTTATAACACATTCATAGTTCAAATTTTAACAGCACCCACGCGAAAGTGTGCAAAAGTGTGTTTATACAACACTCAATGCGAATAGTCATGGATTCAGGCATAGGGTGACCCTAGTGGACGTGGCTTAACGAAGGTTCTGTTCTGTTCAGATATATTCTGTTCTGCTTAGATACTCGGCACAATATTAGAGAGTGATGACTACGGCCGGTTCGGCAAGTGGTGCTAATGCGCCGGAAAGAAATTTGGTCATTTAATGACATATTTCAGTTTGCTTATTCGCAAGGGTGATTGCTCTTGGCCAGAAGGTGTTTGAATGTGCATTGGTGTTAGATGTGGGTGGTACATATTTAGTCTGATTTCCTCTTGTAGATTGATTTGTCCTGTGTAGCCTTGAATCTGCTTCAATGTCTATGTCATTGTTAATTCCTTTTGAGAGCAAGTTGAGGGTTGTGGTATTTCTTCTTTCTTCCAGAGTGTCCCATCCTAGTTCTTCTGTTAGCTTGGTTACACTTGCCATCTGCTCATAGGTGTTCGTAACGAAGCGTGCAGCTCTTCTCTGTACCATTTCTAATTTGTGAGTTAGGACTTTGCTTCCAGGGGACCATATCGGGCTAACATACTCCAGGATGGGTCTAACAAGAGCTTTGTATGCCAGGGCTTTGATGCTAGGCTGGGCGATCTGTAGATTTCTCCTCAAGAAACCCGAGATATGAGTTTGCCTTATTGACTATTTTGTCAATGTGTTATCCCATCGCAGGTCTGATGTGATGGTAACTCCTAGATATTTCACCTGTTTCACTTCTTGAAGGCTGTGGGAGTGGAGAGTGTACTGGCGGAAGTGAGGTGCTCTCTTTCTATAGATGGTCAGTTTTTTTTACATTTTGTCAAGTTGAATTCCATCTTCACCTTGGTTTCCCAGGTTTGAAGTCAGCTTAGGTCACTGTTCAGCTTTTCGCATCATCTGTAGTGTTTATATGGCAGTATAGAATGGTGTTGTCAGCATATAGGCGTATTAGGCTGTTGTCTGATAGGTTGTCTGCTATATCATTGATGAATATCAGGAACAGAGAGGGTCTAAGGACGGACCCTTGAGGGACTGCTGAGGTCACCAGGCAGCTATCTGTCTCACCATTCAAAACAATGTATTGTGTTGTTCTGTTGGGAGAGAAATTGCTCGATCCAATCTAGTGTCGTTCCTCTGATGCCGGATGCAAAGAGCTTTCTCCCTAGGATGTGGTGATCGACTTTGTCAAGCTTTTGCAAAGTCTAGTATCAGTATGTCTGTTTGTATTTTGTTGTTAAGGTTGCCTGCTAAGTCAGATATGAGTCCAAGGAACTGAGTGTCACATGATTTGCCGTTTTGGAAGCCATGTTGCTGTCGGTGGAGGATGTTATTCTCCACCTTTAGTGGAGAATAATAATAATAGGATAATAATAATAGCAATTATCATTGCTATTATTGTTATTATCTTTGTAGGCCTAATTTGAAGTTGTAGATTAACAGTTAATATTTATTTATTTTTAGTACAATAATTAATGCATTAATAATATTAATTCTAACATTAAAGATGTTATTTGTTATATGGTCAACTTCGGTAATTTGGTTAATGGTAATTTGTTATATCATCTCGGTTTGCTTCGGTGACTTCTTCACACTAGAACACCATAGTCCATAGCACAGCCAGTTTCAATTCACTTGTTTTAGGGCTGGTAGGTGGCGGGGGAGCAAAAGATAGAATGACAGTAGAGTGAATGGGTGATTGAATCACTCACTTTTGCATTCACTCACCTACCCACCCAAATAGGTCTAAATCAAGTGGATTGACGCTGGCTGTGGTCCCTAGTGGTGGAAGTTGTGTGCCTAATTTGTAACTTTGTGGTAGTCAATGATATTCCGTAATTGGGCAGAATATTTGTGCATATATTTATGCTTGGCAATAAATTTCATCAGAACAGTGCTAGAAACTTGTCCTTTCTGTTGTTGCTTCATTTATTGCATTGTTTTTGATATTAGTCTCTCCTTGGCGAAGAAACTAGCAGTATTATTTATTTAATATTTAATTTATTATTAAATATACATTTGCTGAATAATAGTAGGCCGAGGCTATAATAATAGACACAGTTCATTGTTAGATTTTTTTGTCTAATGTTTTGTTATTACATGTTCTTAACTTAGCTGTTGTTGTTCCTAGCCTTATGATTAGAATTACTAGAGTATATAAAACAGACCATTTTTGGGTATGTTTGTCCGTTTTATGTTGTTGTATTTTTGGATGATAGATGGTAGTATGGTGACTTTAAGATGGTTGAAAAGTTTTGTACACAGTAAAGGCATTAGGCGAATTGTGAGGTATAAATTAATTGCTACTGATTAATTAACTAATGGAGTAACTAAAATGAACTGAATACTGACTGCTTTTTCCTTCCTTGGAACAGGTCATTTCAACTACGGTTATTCAAATCATGAAATATGATTTTCCTCATTGCGGATATAATCTGGTACTAATTGTTTTATCAACTTTTTTTCGTAGCCTCCTGCACGTCTTGATGGATGGTAAAAGAAGACGTGTTGGAGTGGTTGGCTACGGTAAACTGGGGGAATTTCTAGTCCAGCATATATTGTCAGACGTAGTGTTTGAATTAGCATTTGTTTGGAATCGTAGCAAGGAAGTACTTGATGGAATAGTAGATGAGAAATATATAATTGACGATTTAAAAAATTGTGCAACTTACAGTCCCGACATCATAATTGAGGTTGCTCACCCCTGTATAACAAAGGAATATGGAGAACTTTTCTTAGAGGTGAGATTAATCGCTAGAATAAATTTATCAAAACTTTATAGTAAATTGTAAACCCATTCTGCAATTAGCATTACGAACGCTGGAGTTATCTGTTCTCATAGTAACCGCACTGAATTATTAATAAGCTAGAGGTAACTTCAGTAGAGGTAACTTCCGTTCACTCTACTGAAATTGAGCACAATGATCAATAACAGTTGATACCCTTATCCACTCTATCTGAGTGTTTGTAATAATACAGTATATGCATATCCATATGTCATAACTTTTAAGCCCAGATATCATAATCATGAGTAAATAATTGCTGTTTAATGTCTCTGATTTAGTGACTCTCATACCATACCTGCGTGTGGCACATATAATTTGCCTTCACAATTTATAGAAAGATGCTGGGTTATCTTCAATATTTTTCTGTACAGACGTGCACCAATAGAACTTTCCAGTTTGTTGATTGAATGCATTGTTATTATACAACATACATGTATTTCATGTCACTATGTTTGAAGGTTGCAGACTACTTAGTTGGTTCCCCTACTGCTTTGGCAGATGCTGAAGTTGAAGCAACTCTACGAGCTGCTTGTAAGAAACATGCTTTATATCTGCCAGCTGGTGCTTTTTGGGGTGGTGAAGATATCAAGAAGATGGCTGATAGACAAACTCTACAGGTAGCAAATAATGAAGGTCAATGTTGTAAGCAGGGGTTGTTTTCTCTTGAGTAGGGAGCTGACAACTTCAAAATTGGAAATGTTAAAATTATCTTTGACTTCCTCACTGCCTAACTGCTGAATGTACTAATATTACCAACAATATATTTAAAAATATACACACATTATACCTGCCGTATATCTATTAGCTCTTCTTCCTCAGTCTGATCAGATAGGTCATGAACATAAGCTATTTGACATTATTGGTTAGGATGTTCTTCTATTTAGAGTTGCTACTGTTGTTAGTAGGGTTATTTTACATTATTCGCAAAAATGTGTTTAATTCGGAAACAGTCGTAATAGTATTGTTA
>JAOQGN010330229.1:0-14259 GCA_027564295.1 Himantozoum antarcticum
GTTTCCTCCTACAACTACATCAATATCTGTGCCATGAACTTCCGTCAATTAGCTCTGCTATTGGATCACCGAATAATATCACTAGGGCGGCGAATAACAAAATAAAAACAAAACACAATCTAGCACAGTTGGTTTATACTGACAATGCTGCTAATCATGTGTAATGAGCACCCAATGATAGTGTAACAAACAAATTCACCGGAATAATTGTAGATAATAAATTTTACAATTCCCTAAAGTAACTTAATTGAAACTAGTAATAACAGTCGTAACTGGGACTGAACACGGACATTGTCAGGCGCAACGCCTAGCACTGTGGCAGGTGAAGGTATCCACTAAACCATCTTGGCAACCTGAAAAGGAAGCTTCACAGTGCACTTCAACACTGACCATTTTACTGTACACAAGACATCCGGATTCAATCCCATGCAGAGTTAACCTACTCTGACAATTGTGATAGCTGGAGTATTACTATTTTCTATTAGGTTACTTTAGCAAATTGTGAAATTTGCGCTATTGCTCATATGGGACTTAATTATGTGTTAGACGTTAGCAGATGGATTTCTGCACTTTCAGAACTGTCGGAGTTGGATAACTCTGCATGTGATTGAATTATGATTGCCTTGTGTACCGTCCCCATGGTGGGTGCTGAAGTGAACCGGCAAGGCTTCTTTTTTAAAGGCCGCCAAGCTGGTTTAGTGGATGCATTCACTTGCCATTATGCTTGGCACGGTGCCGCAAAATGTCTGGGCTGAATCCCGGTTATGAGTGTTACCATTTTTAATTGCAGAGAGTAAGAGGAACCTTTATGGTAAGAAATAAAATCCTGCAAGACATAATATAATGCATGAAAAGGATCTAGAGATGCTATCGATCAGCTATTTTTATAAACACAGAGAAAAAAAGAGGGATGCCTCATATTAAAGGTATATTTTCACCAACATTGGTGAAGTTTGGTTTCATAAACCGGTGGCAGATTCATAATCAGTGTGTTCTTTTACCTCTTACACGATCGACTTACATTTAATTTGATCGGAGCACTCTGGACCCTGCAACAGCTTGAAAAGCAACACATTGTCTGTCACCCTAATTTGCAAGTATACAGAATGACACTAGCATTATTTTGACGTGTCCGATGTCCCAAGCACTTTTGTTTACATAAGTATTTGTCTCTTCCCGGATATGACGAGTAAAGAAGGTGTAACAAGAGTGTATAAGCAGAATAATGCATGCTCAAGATAATAATAGTAATCATAATTTGCATGTTTATGTACCGTTACGTGTACTTGTTAGACAGAACTTCCCAGAGGTGGAATTAACTTATTACCACCTGGTGGATGGTTACAGCCACACTTCAATGATTTTCGGCCTTCCAACCTGAAATCTGTGAATTGCAGCCTACGTTACACAAAGCAGCAGATGCCCTTCACAAACACCATACCAGATTCCACTACTTATAATATGCAAACGAGCGGATTACTACAGCATTTGAACACACAGTCTAGTGTGATTGCATCTCCTCTGGGAGAGTCTACTTGACCATCTATGTACTTGAAGTGCTGAATGATGTTTTGAATGATGTCCTCAAAGCAAGATTTATTAAAATAGCCATACGATGTAATAATTACCATCACTGTTCCAGAGTCTCTGCCATCAGATGTAGTGGGTGTCCAATAATGCCGTAGATTAGTGTATTCCTGGCGCAGATCACATTCATCTCTTTGATCACCTACACCGCAATATAATGGATTTACAAAAGTGAATATACAACAAACTGTTTATGCCTGATATAATATAATGCAATACAATAACAATAACAAAATGTAATAATGATGATGATTATTATAATGCAAATGATGGTGGCGGTGGCGGTGGTGGTGGTGAGGGTGGTGATGGTGATAATAGTGATATTAGTGATAATAGAAATCATAATAAGATAATATAATAATAATGAGAAACAGTAGTATAAATATATTTTTGATTACATCATAGGAGAACCAACAACCTGACCCGCTTAATTGTATTAAATCTACCTGTGCCTCTACCTGTGCCTCTACCTGTGGCGTTATACCCGGGTAGAGCGCGGTGAGTTTTGGTTGATGTTGGTTCTCTGACCTAATTTGTGGCTGAATGGTCACTGCATGGTAATAAAATTTTAATATTTTCCCCTCAGTGGAATTCATAATATACGATGAGGATGTGAATACATTTCCATTCTCTTTAATCCTATCTATAAGCTTAAAAGCGTTACATTTCCCATAGCTTAACAGCGATATGCTTAGCGTTGCTTAAACATAATACGCATAGCATTGCTAAAGTGAATAGCTTTCCCATTGCCAAGCCTGAAATTAATTATGATATTCTAATTCACCATAGTTTTTTGTCCTTAATTATGAATTTTAATATTGTTCAATGAGATACAGCTGAGAAAATCAAGTAAATATGCAGGCATATCCACCAGCGCATTTCAGGATTCAGCTCAGATGATATGTTATGATTATGATGTCATCACTTTACTAGTAATGGCTATTGCAATTCATTGTAATGATAACGACATTAGAAACACTAACAAAATATCTACATCACAACACCTAACAATGTCACAATAGTCACAATGTCAGAATCTATGCATTACACTTCTATGCTCGCTGGAGGTGCATCCATATCTCCTAAATTGTGTGATGCAATGAAAAAGCAAGCATTGAAAAGTTAGTGTTTCTAATGTGCTTATCATTACAATGAATAGCGATCGCCATCACTAGTAAAGTGATGACATCATAACCATAGCATATCATCTGAGCTGAATTCTGAAATGAGCTGGTGGATATGCCTGTATATGCATTTGCTTTTCTCAGCTGCATCTCATTCTACAACTTTGAAAATTAATTATTAGGGGAAAAACTATGGTGAATGAGAATAATGAATTATTTGCTTTTCAACTTGAAGCAACACGCTTTAAACATGATACGCTTAGCATTGCTTAAGCATGATACGCTTAGCATTGCTTAAAATGATGTGCTTAACATTGCTTAAAATAACACGCTTTTTGTCTTCACGTTTAGTTGAGTGACCGAATGCTCATTT
This sequence comes from Himantozoum antarcticum, assembly GCA_027564295.1. Taxonomy (NCBI): domain Eukaryota; kingdom Metazoa; phylum Bryozoa; class Gymnolaemata; order Cheilostomatida; family Bugulidae; genus Himantozoum; species Himantozoum antarcticum. The sequence continues at coordinate 3,085 of JAOQGN010330229.1, forward strand.
CCGGCTATGCATGCCGGCAGGGTGACTCAATCAAAAAACTTATCTCCTGTGAAGAACGCCTGGTTCTCTGATTCAAAACCTTGTTTTGCTTTTCATAGTGAAGAATTGTCTCCCTACGTTACAAATCATGCAACAAGCTTTACCTGTTTCATGTTCGTAAAGGTATTTGTTGCAATTAAGAAATGTGAAGATTAATCTCAAATGCTTTGAACCAAGATCTCTTCAATAGACAAACAGACCAGCTTCTGATTAATCTCCGGAGGATAAGTGGATAAGGGCATCCGAAAGAGATTTTGGTGACGCTAACGTAATCGAAACAGGTAACAAACATCAAGGTCCCAAGTACAACTTGTTCGTTGGTAGTGAAGCATTGTAATTGTGTACAATGCATGAGACATGGAAACACTTAACGAAACTCACCTAAACAGGCAGGGATAGCTAAATTCTGATCTCCACATCCATTCACACATATTTCATTTTCAGTACAGGTTCTGCCATTGCAGTTATCTTGCTGTAAAATACATTATGTGTGTCTAATGATATGGTGGAAAATGGAACAAACAGATAATTATTTAATCAGAATATATATTAAAATATCTTCCCAAACTATCATGATCGTTAGCACAATAATTTAGTTTGCATATTGTCATTGAAAACATAACCTTTTGGACAATTTGTGCTATTCTGAAATACATAAAGTTCTAGCTTCGCCTTAATCTTCTCCACTGTATGAGACAGCAACAACCGGTGTAACTAATTATTCATAACGGAATATGATAAAAGTTTTAATACCTACAATAGCTGCTTGCATAGTTGCTTGCAATAGCTGCTTACAAAAGTGCTTGCATAGTTTGTAATATATATACCTCTTATTTAAATATATATTTATGCTCTTTTAGATCTATCAATATATTTTTTGAAGGCTGTAATTGTACTGTTGCAAGCTCATTTGATGCACTCACTGACTTGTACATTTATTATTCTTAGCACGTTTTACTCAACCAATGTTACACATTATTTTTCTTATGCTCTTAAACAGAGGAATTAACCTCCCTTTTTGACACTACGCACTTGCATTTCTCTTATTCAGTGCATACATAAGGCGGATTCGCGACCTAGTTCGCCAAATGTAAAAATAATATTTTTATTGTTATATATATAATATTCTAATATAAAAAAATAATAAAAATGTTATTTTACTTTCGGCGAACTAGGTCGCGAAACCTCCTATAGTCAGCATAGTGTATATTAATGTGAACAGGAACCTTTACTTGATCTCTTTATTAATCATTGTACATAGCAGCCATGGTTTTCATATGCGTGTACTTAGGATCATAGTAGTACAACTCTCATTGTTATTAGCAAGGTTCTTAGTATACATGTATATATCTACTGCAGCAGTCTCGCTCTCACCTTTATGTAGTGCAAATGTCCATATTATTCCAAGAAGCAGTACATACACACTATTTTGTAATGAGAAATATCTCCTTTTGATTGGTTAAACTTTTTTACTAATTGTACCACTACGCTTCCTTATTATATAAGCTGTAGTGTGGCTTAGAATCTTCAGTCTAGTCTAGCTTTCCGTTCAATCCAGTCTTCTCTTCAGTCTAGCTCAATCTAATTCAGACTTATAATTTTATCCGGCATCAACATAAAACATTCCTGTTCTAACCGCACAACAAACCAAACTCGCTCTCCACTTAATGTGGCAGGGGGCCACACCTAGTACATATACTCAACCTCGAGCTACTTGGCTAGTACGCTACTTGGCTAGTACGCTACTTGGCTAGTACACTACTTGGCTAGTACGCTACTTGGCTAGTACGCTACTTGGCTAGTAAGCTACTTGGCTAGTACGCTACTTGGCTAGTATGCTACTTGGCTAGTACGCTACTTGGCTAGTACGCTACTTGGCTAGTACGCTACTTGGCTAGTACGCTACTTGGCTAGTACGCTACCTGGCTAGTAGAGCTACTTGGCTAGTAGATCTACTTGGCTAGTAGAGCTACTTGGCTAGTAGAGCTACTTGGCTAGTAGAGCTACTTGGCTAGTAGAGCTACTTGGCTAGTACGAAGTATATTGTACATGCAATGTACTTCAATGCCCAATAGCAATATTATCAACAATCGAGAACACTATGAATCACATATGTGTCTGGTCTGGCATACCCAGCAGTCTCCAGGTTGCACCGGGGCAACACATTGAACATACGGTGCCACACAAAATCAACAGCCTCATGCTTTCCTACTCATCAGTAAATTCACATCTAGTGGAGCACTTGGGCCTAGGAGTTGCATTCCCCATAGTGCTGGGCCTCGTGGAATTATATTCTCTGAAGCCCCTGGTTCACAACGGTACATTTAAGTCCCTTGAAGGCAAATTTTGAGTTTGTTGCCATAATTCATCAAGAAATGGGTTGAAAGCTGTTATCATCCAACACATGAGCTCTTCCTGGGGGCAGGACAGTCACCAAAACCAGTATCAGGTGAACACGAGATTCACGTTTTTGTAATTGTCTGCCTGTCTTCCAAGTTGACATTTGGAGTGGTTTGTTTGAAGTGGAAATGTCCTAAGAGTTTAGAGAAGACAGCTCTCACCCGCAACGTGAGTCCTGAAAGGGGCTAGGCTTCATTTTAACTGAATATATATTTTCACTTTAGCTGAATTATTTTCATTTTATCTGAATTTTGATTTTGATTTTAGCAGAATTATTTTCGTTTTACCCGAATTTTGATTTTCATTTTATCTGCATTCTATTTTCATTTTAGCAGACTCCGTTTCATCTTAGTTGAATCAGTCGCATTTTAGCAGAATGTATAACGTCATCCAAGATGCAATTGCAGCTAAGGACCACGGTCGGTGACTGACATATAGGTAAAAGATGGGCTATGGATGATAATTAAACACCAGGTGTGCATCTGGTGCCTCGGTTTTAGACTGTCCCACCTCTAGGGAGCTCCTTCTAGTGTGATTGCTGATGATGTAGTAGATTGATGCCACATGTACAACATCATTTACCTGCCCTTTAGTCATCATCATATCAATAAAATCTCCACTTGGATCTCCAGTTTGCTTATCAATGTAATGAACTGCAGATGAATCACTATCGAACTTGTAACAATTGCCTGCAAGATAGCCAATCAAGTACTTGCAAATATTTTGTTTACAAATATTAAGATCTCTTATAACAATATATATATAATTATGCATGTATGTAAACATATAGATGCAGGTATATGTACAGCATACAGACAAATTTTGGACATGCCGAGAGCATGGCAGATCCTGATATAGCTCAAAAGGAATCTTTGTCAGAGACCAATGACATACCCAAATGTTAGTACTAAATCTATGTAAGGGGTTGCATGAAATGTTCGGCCTATAAAAATGAATACTAACGAAATAATATAAGTGGTAACTGTGTATAATTGTGAACGTCTAAGAATACACAAATGCGCACATGCTAGCATGTTGTGTAGTTGCAATGTCACAGATGAAAAAGTAAAAGGAAAACAGTCACATAAATGCAATGTCTCAAATACCGCACAAAATCCATGTACCACTTACATGTACTATGTAGATGGCTTAATCAAAACACACAATGCTCGAAGCCTACTATTATAATAGGCCAGCGATCGACCCATGCATGTAAAAATGTCATACAACCTTATCCCATAGTGTCAACAGTCTCTGATACATTGCTCTATGTGGCCAACACTATGGCAAGTGAAAGCTAATGTTTACTCTGCAGAAGACGCACGTATGATACTGTCGGCTGGTGGAATGGAACAACTAGCACAATAATGAGCTCTAGAGTGAATAGCGGTGCTGCCCTATTACTAGTACTGGTAGCAGTAAGTACCAGTACTATACTTTTACGTGTAGTACTAGTGCTACTAGTCCTAGTACTGAGTGGTATCATCTTCTCAGAGTGAGTTGTGCTACCACTGTACCTGGTTGACTACAACAAATATCTACCTTTATTATATAATATATAACATGTAAACTTATGTCTATATAATGACGTCCATGGTGAATATTTTCTTATAAGTAATAATCTTTGACCGTGAAAATATGGGACTATTGGGAATCAATGTTGTATGAGGTACATGTAGGTGCTTTTAATAATATATTGATTTGTAATGGGAGGGCGAGCTTTAAAAGAAGATAGTTAGCATCGGATGCTAGCGATCAATAAATCTTTAAGAAAACAATTGAATACAACTGCCCAATATCATTGTAGTTGTCTATTGTAATCTGTTGATTGCTTCACAACGCTATCTATTACTTTGCTGGGAGGAATAATTACGCTGGTGGGTGCAGACTTAGTACCATTTATTTCTGCAGAATGTTGCACGCTCTTGGAAATCGAATATTTATATGTTTGCTTATATTGTTTTAGGTGGCAATCCAATAGAGGGGCTCATCGAGCGAAATTCATCTGACCCCCGTGTCTTACCGGTGATCAAAGCACAGGGAACAATTTTAGGGTTAGGAATCTTGATCACAGATCACAGATGAGACATTGCATTGTGATCACATCATGAGACATCTGTGATCACAGATCACAGAATCAAAATCACAGATGAGACAGTAACAAATTCAGTTTCGAAGTTGCGCCACATGTATGCTGGATTAGATTCTAAGCCCAATTAGTTAATAGAACACAATATCCTATGATTGGGTCATGCCATCTTTTCAACTTAAATTAGTAAAATAAATAATTGACATACTCGAATAGATGAATTCATTATATTCTAAAGAAAGTTGACATTATTCATATAAAATAATCGTTAAAAACTATTCCCGGTATAATTTGGTGGGTGTTTGGCATTGTTGATCGTGACATACAATCTATACACAATATTTTGGAGCATATGACTAATGCCAATAGTACACACTGAAACTATGCTACTACTATGTAACATATATTTACCAAAATGTCACTATTGAGATGGACAGTGAGAATTACGAAACTTTGCAGAGAAATATTAAGTACCTAATTGCTTCTTATAATACATTTACAAGTAGATAAAAGTCACCATATAGCATCAAAAAATGCAGAGTAGTTTACTATTACTGGAATTTTAGCAATATTTTTTATTTTCTTTATGTTCTTTTTGCTATTCGTTATTAGCTAATATTCATATTTAGTATTTCACAATGCAATAATTGGAGATTGCGATGCAAGTCTATTCCGAAGCTCAATCACTGGGATTAATTATTCAATTGATGGGCTTTCATTGATTTTGTTTTGTTTCTGATTGGACATTCATTATCATCCAATTAATCGCTGCATTGAGTTCTATTGTTCTCTAATTGGCTATATCTAGACACTCAAATAAATTGTATTGACATACGTCACGTAGAGCACAATTCAATAGTAATAACAATGTTATGTCATCATTATAATCATCAGCAATCAAGTGTGTAATGTACAAGTAGCGCATACAATGGAATGCAATGAGATGCTGCGTGCTTTGCTTTGCTCAACAAGTCACATTGATGTACATATAATATGGCCTGCGGATCGTCAACTTTTTGATAATATGATGGTATGTACTTGTGCTGTAGATAGTACTCTCACTTTGACTTGCAATGCATACCTATAATAATTATATACTTTATCCGTGAGATTAAGTATGTATTATTTAATGCCAACGACAGATTACAATTACATGTTTGTGTACAGCAACTGTGCCATTACCTTCTCTGCCTAAATCATTAAATATTAGGCGAGCGAGTCACGCATTGCTGATTGAAATAGTATAATACGTGTCTGCCAAATGATAATTTGGAATCTACTAAAACTGCCAAATCTCTAATATTGTGTACCGGAATTTTAGATGCTACATTATCAAAGGGTTATCTAAATAACGTTCGGTAGCTAAACATTTGCATATATTACCAATGTTTTGCCAGGTGATGCTTGCCAATGTTCAGTGTTGTGGATGGTTGTTTTAACTGCGTGCTAGAATGGACCAATTGGCAGCACGATCAAATATGTGATCATAACATTTGTATACATGGAAAATGTAACATGTTTATAGTGAAATAGAACACATTTATATTTAAATATATTTATTATATCTCAAATGTCAAAAGCCTGTAAAATATGGGAATAATAGCTGTAATTCAGCGCATTAATCAAAAGAAGATGAATAATGTTTTTGAGTGAGCCAAGCTAATATTTTTTCGCAACTTTACTGTCATTTATTTTATATATAGTTATTATCCAGTAGCTGCACTAATTCTCGCTGTACCCTGAAGAGGTCAATAGATTGCAATATGATGTACTACGTTTATGTCGACTGCTGTTTAGAATGGAAAGGCAACAGAGAAGATGATTGCATATATATATAGTCTACTAATTTTGGGCCAATCACTTCATTGCACCACAGAAATGTAGAAAATGTGTAATGTTTGATTGTCACGATAGAGAATAGAAGTAGATGTTTTTATTTCATAAAACTTTAATCGCAAAATAATATAACAGTACCCTTCTTTGAAAATGAATGGGCACTTTTATGGGGCCTGCGACCACATGCTTGGGAGATGGTGGAGAAAATGTGAATGATGACAGTCTGAACACTGTCACAGCATTCACCTTATCATAATTTACAATAATAATTTGTTGCGAAGTTCAATAAATCCATTGCTAGCCCATTTGGTGCTAGCCTATTGGATGTAGCACATCCAATGGGCTAGCACCAAATGGGCTAGCCCAGTTGGTGCTACCCCATTGGATGTAGCATATCCAATGGGCACGGAGGTCAAAATCAGTAGCCAAATCAAATTTGCCAATTTTCTATAGCAACCTTATTTTCTTCAGACAGAGAGCAATATACTTTATAATATATTATTCTGTTACTTACAGAATAAGCTTCTGATCTAGCCTGGTTACCTGGGTCGGGCCAGCCTGCCTATTTAAGATAAAAAAGCAAAACTGGCCAATAATCTGCTGGCCGGCTTGTGGTTGGCCTGTAAATGTAATAGAGTAATTTTGCTTTTTAATACAAATATTTTATAATAAATTGTTTTAATATTTTATTAATATTATATATAAATATATATGTATGCACATATTACTATAAAATATTACATTATTTTATTAATGTTATTTAACCAAAAATATATTTTATAATAAATTGTTCTGTTATTTTTATGTTAATGCTAAGGGAATTGTTAAATACAAAATGGACCTTTGAAAAGGTTCGTTATATATTCTCTTCAATATAGATATATTGCATTTACTGTATATATTTCGAATGTGCCTTGCTGAACATTCGTTTTGTGGGAGAGTATCTAATGAAATATAATTACCATTCTTAAGTTGTAGTTTTATTATCACTATGAATTATAGTGGATAACTATATTTCTGTTGTGTTATTTAGGTATGTGTTTACTTTTATTATAATATCTGAACTTTATTCAATCTCATCACATCATAATCAAATGCATTTCCCAATTCGATCTCCACGTTCTATCTGTATTTCGTCACGATGACCAGTCACAAAATTGTAGCTAATACCAAATAGTGAAGGCAATCTATAATAATCATACTATGTATATTATTTTCTGTTCTAATAATAGGAATGATACACTGGGCAATATTTCCCTTGAACAAAATTAATTAGCAATGGCAAGTTACATTCTTGCTGTCTTGTGATTGTTTTGAAGGTAATATATAATAATTATTTCACTTTGAATGTGGGTACTGTATGATGAAATGCAGACGATGCAAGTTATGCATTTTACAATTCTATATTAATACCTGGTATTTTGGTACACCAAATAATTCCTTAAATGCAAATTCTGTGTTGAAGCGTGAACTTACCTTTAGTGTCATAGAAGATACTGTTGCAACCAAAAGGAAATGACCTCCAGCATCCAAGCAAACACTCTATTTCAGTTCTAGCAAAACTTTTTCCTGTGATCAGATCGTTCGATGGTGAAATGCAAACGTCTCTGGTCACGGTATTTGCTCCACATGGCATATCTGCAAAATGGCACAGAATACTAACAACGAACAGGAGTTTCCTTAACATTACACTAACATTCATAGCAGAAAAAGAGAATACAGTCTACCTAGTCAATTCAGTCAGCAAATTTCTCAACAATGACTTTGCCAGCAATTTTCCATCATCATTGGGATTCTCAGGAAATTGCATTAGAGTAGTTCAACCTGCTCTTTTGGACTCAGCTGAACTATTACCAGATCACTGCCAGTCAACTTAGAAGACTGAGTAGGGTTGCTATGCATAAACTGAAAGGGCTTGTCGGCAATCTCTTGTTTCATTTTACAGTGGTTTCAGTTTATAGCAGTTGCTGGTACGGTAGGTGAAACGATTGTGGAATATCATCGTGTATATGGACAACAAGTTTTGAATAGTTATGCGAGATCTATCTAAAATAAATTTAAGAATGGATGAATCAACAATAATATATATTACTCCATTGAAAGTACTTAAGGAAAATGCGGAAATGCCCTGTAAAAGCGTTTGTAGAAGAATGAATCTTGCTTCCAAGAAGCTTCTGCACATTTACACGAACATTTTATCTAGCCTGGTTACCTGGGTTGGGCCACCCTGCCTATTTACTATAAAAAAGCAATACTGGCCAAGAATCTGCTTGCCGGCTTGTGGCAGGCCTGTAAATGTAATAGAGTCATTGTAAATGTATATAAATATAGTCCAGTCCGTATGCAGATCTTTGGAGGAGTGCCAGGCAAATTCCAGCATAAAATTATTGTCCATTACAATAGTTTTTGTGATTGTTAGTCGATTTTGTAAATTATTTTGTAGTCTACATTATGCAATTTACACAACAACAGCTGCAGTGGTTCAAATACATTTTGCAATTTTTAGACGCAATATTATTGTGAATGACCATATACATGTATATTTTGAAATTACTTACAACGGATGCTAGAAAACAGCATATATCGAAATTGGAAGTCTCTGCCTTTAGAGAGCTGTTATCTCACAACCATGCATCTTAGTTATCATTTACAGCAAACTTGAAATAGACCACGTTTATGCCTTACTCTTGATATACAACTACTGCTTTATTATGCTCTGACCGTCATTAGCTCCTACAAACTGTTGACAAAATGCTATTTACATCTGAGCTTTTGCCTAATTCACAGTCTGCCTGATTCCATAACATGAAATCGTTTAAACTGTTCAAATTAGTTTCACTTGAATGCCCATGAAAGTATGTTTAAAATTATATTTAAGCTTGTCTGCAGAGGGTCTTGGTCCAAAGTTAAAAATATCCAAAAATGAAAATAATATTGAAATAGGGACAACTCCTGAGTGGCCACATACAGATTACATGCTAATTAGAGGCAGCCGATTAATCAGCATAAATAACCTCTACATTCCAAGGGATGTTCAATGTGGCTGCTTTCCTGTAAGAATAGTGTGAGAGGTTCTCATCGGTCAACTAACAGGTAACAATGCTAAATTGACAAAAACGGTCACAGTGCGTACATACCAAGCACACTGTCCATATCTGCAACTCCTGTGCACCAAATGAGCAGAATGGCACTTAAAGAAACTAGAGCCATCTCTGAGATACAGCAGCTTCTTTACCTAAAACATCCATGAACTGATTACACTAATTACAACTGTATCACAATTATGATGTCAGTTCTATGTTCCAACCCCATGTTCTCATGGTGCACTCCTGTAACCCTACCACAAGTCACATAATGGTCCTAGCACTCTTTAATATAACCTTTATAATGCTGGAACATAATTATATTCCTATTTATGTAGTCCAAGTACATGCATAAGCTTTCATATTGTCATATTAATTAGGACCAGAGGAAAAATACAATTGTATATAGCACATGCGATCAGCAAATCTATACTGAAGTTTCGCACATAATGATGATTCATCACATGTGTTATGAATTGTCCTTCATTTTGTTGCAAAACTATTGAAATTTAATAAATATTTAGAGTGAACAGTCACTAATCGGGTATAGAGGGTATATCTAAATAAGAGGCATTTGTCTAAGTTGTGGCAATCCAAGTATTTAATTATTAGCATTCATTGCACCAAGTACAAGATGCAGGCTTGAAGAGCCACCTTCTGACCAGCTCTCATGCCTCTTGTACTTCCGCTCCTGGACTGGTGCTGACATTTGCACTTGTGCCGTGAGCAGCTTCAGTGATGTTGTGCACATCTATTATTCTTTCAATAATTTCCATAAGTAAGTTTGTGACAATGAAATTAGAGATGCTTTAAGTTGTCCTGTTGTCCAAAACACGATGTTGCAAAAACAATTCAAGGGTAAAATATAAACAATGACTATTTCATGCAACACTATATTTTGAAAATTCATGAAATATTCAAGTACTGTAACAATACAGCAAGAGCATAAAAATAATATTATTTGACTTAATTGTCTATTATGAATGGCTGTCTCTAGCCTAGCTGTCTCTAGCCTAGCTGTCTCTAGCCTAGCTGTCTCTAGCTCTGTCGCTTACAGTTGTGTTGTTCATCTGGATTCATGGATTCTGGAGATTCACCTGGAGGCATCTGGATGCATCCATCTCCAAACTGGGAATAAACTAAGGATCAATTACGGTACCTGTGCTACTCCCAGATATATACCTAAGCAGAATCACATGTGGTATAACAGTCATAATCTAATCAGTCTGAAGACAATTATCATTATTATTTATCAACTTTTGGAGTACATAATTGCCATGTAATTATGTTAGCCTTGCCTACTAAGCTTAATGATATTTCATTATTTGTATTAATTTTTTATAGAATTTCTAGCAAGATTAACCAAATGCTGTGATTTAACTCATACCTTAAGCGTGACACCTCCAGGAATTTTGCCTGAGCCAAGTGTATCAGGTAGAGCAGGAGAGTATCAAAGCTCAAGTGTTCATTGATGCTATCTAGGTTATTCTTTTGTAGTTATAACTACATGTAGATCAATACTAGGGTCAATCAAATGACACAAAGTCATGAGTTTACAGATTATCTTTCTTACAATGGGTGCTTTCGGCATAGCTTCGCGTTCTAGGACGGCAGTTCACTGATTGAATGAAAATGAGCAAACAATAATATTATTGTGGACTGCGATATCCCCGTAAGACATTATACACATACATTAAAGATACAGTATGTTAGCGGCACTACTATTTT